>JAPKLY010000080.1:718971-764759 GCA_026898435.1 Prunella vulgaris | reverse complement strand
TGCCCAATAAAGTCCGTGACTGGAAGAAACAGTTCTTCTTCGTAGGCAACGACTGGCGAGCCTCCAGCACGTATCATGGACGGGGTGATCGTATTCCCACTCCGGAGGGATACGTGGAAGCCAGCAGTAGGTCGCTTATTTCAGTGTGTGTGGGTTGAATTAGATATACTAATTCTAATTTTCTTTCCTTTTGTAGTTCCGAAGCGACACAAATCCAGCCGGGGCAGGCCTAAAGTGTCGGAGCAGTTCGACGTGGTGCGCGCCATCTGCTGCTTGAGAAGCGAGAAGGATAGGCAGGTCGCCCACCTGTGCGCGCACCATTGCCTGCGGCTCACCGGGCTTCTTACACTGCCGCACCACCTTGATATCCAAGGTCCCGAGCTCCCAAGTTTAACCCTTTGGAGCTCGCCTATGGGGGGTGGTAGCTCGTCCATTATGCTGACATTCGTAGTTTTCCTGTGCAGGTGGTAGCTTCGTCGCCATCCCGATTGCCGAGGTCCCCGAGGCCTACTGGATTGTGAAGGAACGATTTGAGATGGGCCCACCTCGCCCCAACAGACTTGCCCCACCGTCCGTGCTCGCGCTGGAGGCGAGCAGGGAGGCAGAGCTCGCCTCCAAAAAGGGCGAGGCAGGGGGATTGGGAGCTCAAAAGGAGAAAGCCAAGGCTCCTGAAAAGTCCAAGGCATCAGAGGTTGCCCGGGCCGGCTGAGGTGGGGGACGAGCTGTTACCCCCTCCGAGCGAGGTCGAGGAAAGAGGGGGGCCCAAGGGGGTGGCGGATCCCGAGCTGGCGAGGAGGATCCCCCAGCTCGCAAGAGAACGAGATACACCGGCCTAGTCGACGAGGAGTCCGATCGGGCCGAGAGGACCTCGGCAAGGTCAGGACAGGGGGGACTCTGTTCAATCCACCGCCCCGCTGGCGGCTACGCCCATTCGGAGTTCGCCCCCTTCGCCTTCCCCATTCGGGGTGCAAACCACCGACGATACGCTACTGGGTTGGGATCCCGACCGAGTTTAGTAAGTAGTTCGCCCAAATGACCTTTATTGCCTATTATTCCTTGTTTTTTCCTAACACTTTCTATCTGTTCCGATTCCGTAGCTATGCTCCAATTGCTTTCCCGAACCGCCACGAGGCTCTGCATGCCTTTGAGCGATCTCGCTCTCTCACGTCGATGCGGAACCTCCCTCCGGGCATAGCCCGGAATGCTGTGAGCGAGATGCCGAGGCATTGGACGACCCCGTTGGTGGCGGGTATCAACAGCCAGGACCTGAGGGAGAACCTTCTTCTCTCGGGCCACTATGCGAGTAGATTGGTGCTCGCCAATCAAAAGGCTCTTGAGCAGGTCGCCGAGCTGGAGGCAGGTCGCTCCGACAGGAACAAACGGATGCTGGCATTGGCGGACTCTGCTGACAAAGAAAAAAAGCAGGCGCAGCTCGCTGAGGAGAAAGCTGCAGCATCACTGATCGCCGAGTAGGACGCTTTGAAGCAACTCGGCGACCTCCAGCGACAGCTCGCCGGGTTTGAGAGGGACGCAGAGGCCAAACTCAAGGCAAAGGAAGAGGAGCTCGCTGGATAGCTCACCCGGGAGATTGATCAGCATAGTCTGACGAAGAGGGAGCTGGAACTCCAGCGAGGCCTGGCTCGGGGGGCGGACAGGGAGTGCGCGAGGCTAAGGGCCGAATTGGAGGCGAAGGCCCTTGAGGTCGCCGAACTACGCAACAGTGCTTCCTCCTCGGCTGATTTGGTAGCTGCGAAAGTCGAGGCCTCGGATCGGGGCTTCGTGCAATGTTACGCCGAGGTTCTAAGGGCCCTCTGGTGGGCGCGAGCCCATCATGATGATGAGGTGAAGGAGGTAGTGGGCGAGTTTAAGGAGTTCTTGGACAGGGTCCCCTTCCCTGATGATGCCGAGCTGGATATTGGCGACCTCCCCGAACTTGGAATTCCACTGGATTTTGTTCCGGCACGGTTCAAGATTATCAATACCATCCCAGTGCCGGAAGTGAATCTGGGCGAAACGGAGGTCTCTGACCAAAAGGAGCGGACTCCGCCCACTATGGAGCAACTTCAAGAGGCGTGTGGGGATGCCATGCTAAATTTGGGCGAGTTCGATGCCAGCGGGCTTACTGGCAACATCACTTCAGAGGCCGAAGCCCTTCCTGGTGCCCAGGTCGCCCCTGTCCCTACTGAGGTCACCCCCGCCCCTACTGATGCCCCCGAGACTTAGGCTTTTCCTTGCTTTCTTAGATTAGCTTTTTTAATTTTCAACTTGTAGTAGGTCGACGGGTTGTGGAGCTCGCCCAGAAGGAGCTCCTTTTTTGTAGCCTTTGCTTTTTTTGTTCAAGTAGATTTAGCTCGCCGGGCTTGTGCAGCTCGTCCAGAAGGAGCTTTTTTGTAGTTCAAAGATGACCAGCTGGTCGGCCCTTGTGGCTAGCACTGCTACTTATACTTAGGATTTTTTCAAGTATATTTTTGACTTGAAAATCTCTTAAGTATCTTTTGAATAGAAGTCGAGCATTTTCTGTCTAACTCTTTTCATTTACGCATTTTGCGCTTTAACGTTATAATTTCTTAAATAACTCATTTTTGTTTATTTTTCTGGTACATAATTGTTCGTCTTACTCTACTTTGAGAAGCGAATCGTTCGTTTTACGTCACTCATGACTACGAATTGTACCTATGTCTTGTGAGTGCTTATTCTTCGTCTTATGCCACTTAGGGCCGTGAATCGTTCGTCTTACGCCACTTAGGGCAGCGAACTGCACTTCGATTGATTCATGTTGGGCCGTTGGGTTTCATGAACCTTGCCTTAGACGTTTTTATCTTTTTCGCGAATTTTTCTAACTTGTGGCAGTAGGTGCTTAGCAACCCTTTAAGAAGGGCACCTTCGCGACCTTGGGCACTTTGGCCTTTGCCTTCGAGCTATTTTAATTACGACGCTTGGGACCTTGGTCCTTGCGCATTGCGGATTTTTGAGCATGTGGGCGAGCTGGGTTTGGCGAGCTACCAGGAGCGGTGGGCGACTTGATGCAACTCGCCTGGTTGGAGAGCTGCACAGGTCCAAACACTTGGGAATTTTTCTGAGTTTCTCTGACTTTTTATAGTAACGTTATTTACATCGGTTGCTATCGACATTTCTGATGCAAACTTTTGACTAGTCTATTACAGGATTCTAGTCTATTGGTAGAACTTTTTTAGATGTGCCGAGCTCCAAGTGTATGACGAAGCCTTGCCTTCTGCGTCTTCCAGATCATAGGTACCGTTTGGCCAGACTGCGGTGACCCGGAATGGTCCTTCCCAGTTTGAACCGAATACACCTGGTGGGGCCATCAATTTCTTCTTTAACACCAGGTCCCCGACCTTGAATTTTCGGTCTCGGACCTGAGAGTTGTAATATTTTTCCGCTCTACGCTTGTAGGTGGTGTTCTTCATTTCTGCCGAAGCCCTGGTCTCTTCGATCAGATCCTTTTCTACTGCCAAGGCTTCATCGTTCTTTCCTTCATCATATCCTACCACCTTCCAAGTCTTGTTCTGGACTTCAATCGGGACTACGGCTTCAGTCCCAAAGGCTAGGGCAAACGGGGTCTCCCCGGTGCTGGCCCTATAGGAAGTTCTATAAGACCATAGGACCTCCGGGAGTTCGTCTGCCCAGCTCCCTTTCTTTTCCTCAAGGCGGAGCTTCAATATGTGTTTCAGAATTTTGTTAACCGCCTCAACCTGGCCGTTCGACTGGGGATGATATGGAGTTGAGTAGTGTTTCTTGATGTTCCATGAACTGCAGAAGTCCCTCAACTTTTGTCCGTCGAACTGCCTTCCATTATCAGTGATGACCGACTGCGGGAGCCCAAATCTGCAGATCAAGTTTTTCCAAATGAAGCCGATCATCCTTTCTTGGGTTATGGTTGTGAGAGCTTCGGCCTCAGCCCACTTAGTGTAGTAGTCTACTTCTACGACAGCAAACTTTACACCGTCTCTCCCTTGTGGAAATGGGCCGATCAAGTCGATTCCCCATTTCGCAAAAGGCCATGGGCTGAACACCGACTTCAGTTGGTTGGCTGGGGAGTGGATGTTAGGTGCGAAAAGTTGGCACTTTCGGTACCTTCGAACGAAGCTGATGGCATCTTTGCGAAGAGTGGGCCAGTAGTAGCCCTGCCTGATCGTCTTGTATGCCAATGCTTGTGACTCCCACAAATTCCTTTGTGAATTTCTTCTAACACTTCGGACCCCTGCTTCTTAGTTAGGCACTTGAGCAGTGGTAGAGAGAATCCACGCTTGTAGAGTTGGCCATCCAGCAGTGTGTATCTGGCAGCTTGCTTTACTAACCGACTAGCTTCCCAGGTGTCTACGGGGGTTGTTCCGTCTGTTAGGTATTTTTGGATTGGTGTGCACCAATCTTCACCACCTTCACTGTCCTCCTGCCCCCCGCTCGAGGTTTGATTTATTTTGTAATCGGACGTCGAGGGGTTTTTTAGTGTGGTGATCACAACCTCCGTGAATTCGGCTTCGCCGTTGCTAGTAGCTAGCCGGGCTAGAGCATCTGCTTGTGTGTTTTCTAGCCGCGGTATCTGATTGATGTAAACCTGTGTAAACATCGAGATCAGATACGCGGCTATCTTCTGGTAGGTCATCATCTGTTTGTCTTTTGCCTCAAATTCCCCCCGGACTTGGGATATTATTAGCTGGGAATCTCCGAAAACTTGAAGATTGGTTGCCCCCACAGCTAATGATAACCTAAGTCCTGCTATCAACGCTTCATACTCCGCCTCATTGTTGGTTGCTCGAAAGTCGAATCGAATTGCGGAGGTGAAGACTTGTCTGTCTGGGCTGATCAGGACCACGCCGGCGCCTGCTGCTATGCTGGTCGATGATCCGTCCATGCAGAGATGCCACGGAGCTATACGTCCCCTCGTTGGATCTTGTGGGAAAGTTAGCTCGCCGATGAAGTCGGCGAGCACTTGTCCCTTGATCGCTGTTCGGGGTGCGTAGGTTATACCATATTGGCTAATCTCTAGTGACCATTTTAGCAGGCGTCCGGCGGTGTCAGGGCGTTGTAATATCTGACGTAGAGGGAATGTTGTCAGCACCTCTACTGGGTGGTCGAAGAAGTAGGGCCTCAATTTTCTAACACTCATCACCAGTGCATACGCCAGTTTCTCTGTTGGGGTGTACCTCAGTTCAGCCTCATGTAAGACTTGACTCACGTAGTACACTGGTAGGTGTGTTTTCGCCTCCTCTCGGACCAGGACGGAGCTGATAGCCACCTCTGACGCGGCTAGGTATAGATATAGCTTCTCTCCAGGTATCGGCTTTGACAAGACCTGCGTATCTACCAGGTATGTTTTGATATCTTCGAAGGCTCGTTGGCATTCATTTGTTTAGGCGAAGTGGTTTTTGAGGTGGAGCTTGTTGGCTTTGGCCGCCTCTATGTACCTCCGCGTGTTTACCTTAATTGCCTCGAAAAATGGACGATTCTGGTCGCCAGACCTGGAGATGAATCTGTTCAGGGCCGCCATGCACCCAGTTAGTCTTTGAATTTTTTAGACGGAATCGGGTATTCCCATCTCGATTATGCATTGGACCTGCGTTGGGTTGACCTCAATTCCACGCTGGCTAACTAGGTGCCCCAGGAACTTCCCAGAGTGCACACCGAAGCTGGTCTTTTTGGGGTTCAACTTCATGTTGTAGTGGCGTAGTATGTCGAAGGTCTGTTTTAGGTGGTCCAGGTGGTCCTCCTTTCTCAAACTCTTGACAACTATGTCATCCACATACACTTCCATGGATTCGCCAATGTGTTGGTCAAACATTTTGTTCACCAATCTTTGGTAGGTGGCTCCGGCGTTGATGAGTCCGAACGGCATCCTTTCCCAGCAATACATGTTCTTATTAGTGTAGAACGCCGTGTGTTCTTGGTCATCTGAGTGTAGAGCTATCTGGTGATAGCCCGCAAAAGCATCCATGAATGTCATCATCTCATGGCCCACGGTGCTGTCCACCAACTGGTCAATGTGAGGTAGTGGGAAGTTGTCCTTCGGGCATGCTTTGTTCAGGTCCGTGAAGTCGATGCAGAGTCTCCACCCATTGTGTTTCTTTACCAGGACGGGGTTTGCGACCCACTGCGGACACAAGGCCTCCTTGATGAGCTTGTTGTCTAACAACTTCTCGACCTCCACAGTCAAAGCTGCATACTTGTCTGGTCCATACTTTCTTCGCTTTTGGCGTACTGGTCTCCTCGTCGGGTCTATGTTAAGTCTGTGGCAAGCATGTTCCAACGGGATTCCAGTCATGTCTTCGTGAGACTAGGCAAACACGTCCAGGTTGGTCATCAAGAATAGCTCCATCCTCGACCTGTACAGTTTAGGTAACTCGGAACCGATGAAAAGTTCCAAGTCCCTTTCCGGGTCCATCGGGAGTGCCGTCAACTCTTCCATGGGGGTGGCTTTTCTCATTTGACTTTTCCATCTCGGGTCACTGATGAACTCGTCCCACTCTTCTTGTGACATCTGCGTGGGCTCGTGGCCTATGCGCGGTTCGATGTCACCGGGTTGGCTTTCAGCTTGGGCGGGCTCGTCAGCTGTGAGCACCTCCGGTGGTTTGTCAACTTGGAATGGTGCGGTGACTTGGGGAGTTGGGTCAACGTCCATTGGTGTTGGTTCTTGACCTCCCGCAGGTCCCACACCTTGGACCTCATCAGCTACCTCCATGGGAGTAGGTTGCTGCCCCTGCGCAGGTACCGACCCCTGTGCAGGTCTCAACACTTGGGTTTCTTCCAAGTCCTCCATTGGTGTCGGTTGTGTGTCTTGCACAGGTCCAGTGCCTTGGTTGATTTCTGACAAATCGCCTACCTCCATCATCTCAGTTTCAACCGAGATGACGTCTGGAATGTTTGGCTCGTCTGCAGAAATATGTACGTCTTCTTCGAGGATGTGGACCTGTGTAACAGACTTCTTGACCCGACCGTCTTTGATATGGAGTAAACACTCTCGGGCCTTTTTCTGGTCACCTTTTATAGTTCCGGCACCTTTCGGGGTTGGGAATTTCAAATAGTAGTAGTAGGTCGAACACGCCACTTTGAATTCATTAATAAATGGGCGGCCAAGGAACCCGTTGTAGGAGGACTGCTGGTCGACAACAAGGAAATCTATGAGCCTAGTCAGTCTCCTTTCGGGATCCTCAGCCGATACAAGCTGGACGCTCAACCTAACACTACCTAGGGGGACGGTTACAGCCTCTCCGAACCCCACTATCCTAGCATTGCTAGGTTCCAGATATGACTCAAAATCACCTAAGGCATCCAAGGTGGATTTGAAGAGAATGTTGGTGAATGCGCCAGTGTCCACAAGTAGCCTGTGAACTCAGACATTCATGATGTTGGCGGTTATCACCAACGAGTCGTTGTGGGGCATCAGTACCCCTTCCAGGTCCACCGAGGAATACGTCAGCCTGTCAGTAAGCCACGAGACGGTCCTGGGGCCGGAGCTGCCCTCCTGGACTTGGTTTATTGCCCGGATTTCGGCCTTCCTCTTTCTCCTGGATATGAAGGATCTCCCGTCCTGGAGACCTCCTGCAGCTCCGATCTCCTCCTCGAGAACCAAGAGTTCCCGGGTGGGCTCCATGTTTTGCTGAGGTTGGGGAGGTGCTCTCCGTCTGTTGTGGGGACCAGGTTGGTCTGTTTCCTCTTCCTCGTCATCGGAGGTAGCCCTCCTTTCGAACCTCGGTCTCTTAGCTGGGGCCTTCTTTACGAACTCGGCCAATTTTCCCTCCTCGTAAAATTTCCAGAGTTGCTTTAGGAGGTCTCGGCACTCGCTGGTGAAGTGGCCGATGGCCTGATGGTAGGCACATAATTTATTGGGGTTGAGCTTCGTGCGGTCCTTGCGGATCCGCCTTGGCTCCTCCAGCATGGCCTTGCCTTTGACGGCAGTGAAGACGTGGTCAACGGAGATAGTGAGGACCTGATTAAGCTTTTCTTTGAGCTCGTTTCCCTCGCCAAAGGCCTTTAAGTTCCGGGGAGCTTTGTAGGTGCCCCTGGACTTCTTCCTGTAGGGTTTCCTTTCCTCGTGGGCACCAACTTCTTTCAGTAGTGCCTCCTGCATAGCCACAAACACCCCCGCCTTGTGGCGGAATTCGCTGTAAGTGTTGGGACATGCGAGGTGCATCTCCTTCCAGAGGTCGGTGCTCCTCCTGAGTCCGGCCATCGCTACGATGACCTTGGTATCCTCGCTTACCGACTCACCTTCCAGCAGAATTTTGTCGAACCTTTCCAGGTACTGCTGGTCGGTCTCGCTCTCGCTTTGGTGGATGTTGGCGAGTCGGTGCTTCTGGGTAAGGTAGGATCCGAACCCAGAAAAGTGGGCCAGGAACTCCCGCGAGAGTTGGCCAAATGAGCAGATTGACCCCGGGGCGAGTGAAGAGAACCAGCGGTGAGCTCGATCCCCTAGGGTCAGCGGGAAGTTCCGGCACTGGGTGGAGTCGGTGGCGCCGACCGAAATTATGAAGTCCGAGTACTTGGCTAGGTGGACTTTCGGGTCCGATTCGCCTTCGTATGCGGACATCACGGGGAATTGAATTTTCTTCTGGACCGGTGCGCGGAGGATGGCAGGTGCTAATGGAGAGGTGGGGAGAGTCGTGGCGTCAGGTCCGCCAGACTTGGCTGCTACTTGTGCTTGTAGCATTTCAACGGCCTTTTTCAGTGAGGCCAGCTCGTCATCTCGGGTCACCTCCGGCGGAGGGTGCTCAAAGGTCGTGCGTCTCGCGGACACACATCCCCGAGGTGCCTCACTCTGGGGTGACCTCTCAGTGGCGGGCTGGAATTGGCGTCCGCCGTGGGGGCCTAGCCGGTCAGTGGTGGGCCTCCTCAGCCTTTCGTGGGCTGATCTGCGTGGCTGCTGGTCGGAGTCCCCGTGGGACGCAGCTGGGGCCGTCGTACGCTCATTCTCTTCGTATCTCGGGCCCAGGCGGCCTTGGAGGACTTCCCTCCTTTGTGATTGGTGGGTGCCAGATGCCCCGGTGTATGCCGACTCCCTTCCAGTGTAAGGAGCGGGACCCTCCTCCACCATTTTGGTCTTGCCGGTCCTCTCCCTGCGTTGGCGGGCTTGTGCCGAATTCGCCTCCTGTTCGGTGGGGAGTATACTGTAGTCTCCCCGAGTCTGGGTGCCCTGAGTGGGCCTGGTCTGCTCCCGGGCTTCAGCAGCTGGGACTCGTCTGGGTACCAGGGCGAGTTCGTCCTGTTGTCGCTGTTGCAACCTCTGTAGGGTCGCAATGGTGAGTTGGAGCTCCTCAGGATTGCTGGTCAGGTCCCTCAGAGCGGGGGCCAAGTCTTCCTGGGTTACCGCAACTCGCGGAGGTCGCGGAGCTGCGGTGCTTTTCTGGGGAGGTGGTTGTGAGGTCTCCACCACTAGGCGTGAGGTGTCCACCTCGGCCCGGTCTTGGTCACCTCCTTTGGACCTTCCCGCGGCTGCGGAGGCCTGTCCTTTGGCGGCTCGAGTGTTAGCCATTTTTGAATTTCGGAGGGGGTAGCTCGCTGCAGGTCGCCGAGGTGGAGGGAGGTCGCGGGAGTGGTGGAGGTCGCCGGAGTGGTGGTCGTCCAGCTTAGGTGGAGCTGTGCAAATTTTCGTCTATCCTTGCGTGTGACGAATTATCCGAAGTTCGGTTTATTCATCTACACGCGCGCGTTTGAAAACTTATTCTGGGCAGATTTCGTAAAATCCAAAAATTCGGGTTTCTGTCTGGAAATCTGGGTTCTTCGTTCAAGGGATGAAGATGTATGTGTATCTTCAAGTGTTCTTGAGTTTTATCAAGAACACCTTCAAATCTTCAACAAACCCTAATTTTTTCGTTCTTGAGATTTTTAATTTTCAGATTTATGTTCGTGGCGGACCCGGCCCTTCCTCTAGCGCCAAATTGTTCAAATCTTCCTCATTAAAAACCTCGCCGTAAACCGCCCTTGTGGATAAACCGGACGGAGGGAAAAAGAGCTCACCATCGGGGTCCTATTTGACTAATAGACGAGCTCATGGGCGAGCTCGGAGGTGGGTTTCAGTGGTTTGGGCGAGCTCTGGGGCGAGCTCCGGTGCCTTGCGTGGTTTACGGACGTTATGAGATGATGGATCTCGGCGAGGCCTTCCTGGGGATACCAGGCGAGCTCTGGGCGAGTTCTAGGACGACAGAGGCGAGCCCTTTTGGGCGAGCTACGCAGGTGGGCTATCCCCATGCGGGCGAGCTCCGCACCTTTACGGATCCGGGTGAGTCCTGACGACCTGCCAAACCTTGGCGATTATTCATATACTAATTATGTTAGTTCGCCAGTCCAACAATACCAATCTATACCGAAATACCGGTTCATACCGAAATACCGACTATGTCGGTATATCGTCATACCGGTCCATACCGAAATAATTGAAGTATAACTTTAATTAAATAAAAATAAATTTAATATTAAATTACCAAAATGGTATATACCGGTATACCGAAATATTTTTGGTATACCGGAATATTTTCGGTATACCGAAAATTATCGGTATACCGGAATATTTTCGGTATATAAGTTTATACCGAAAATATTTCGGTATTTCGGTATATACCGGTATACCGATACCGTACCGAAAATATCGATATGGTATCATACCGTATCGAAATTTTCAATAAATTTGGTATTTTTTGGTATGATAAGTACATTATACCGGTATTTTCGGTATTTGCTCCACCCCTACCCTTGGCAATCAATCTATAGTGCTTTAGGTTCTGAATTCGTCAATTCACGAGGGTATCTTATGCCCTTGTTAAATCTCTTGTTAAAGAAAGGATATTTTTATCCCTCATCGTTAAATTCACTTTTTAGTGTTCTTTTTAATACCGAAGATTTCATCATCCCTCTTTAAATAATGTTTTTATTGTAGTTTAAGAATCCAGTCAAATAGTCTCTGGAGTAGGTTTAGACCTAGTCAAATTTGGAGCCGCTAGTTTAGGACATGTCTTGATATTAGGTGGATCCACCTATATATATATATATATATATATTACTCCCTTCGTTCCTGTTGCTTTTGGGCACATATATAATAAAGGTTAATTCTATATAAATACACCACCTTTTACTCAACTTTTAATTTAATCATGAACTTCAAGATTATTGTAAAAAAATCCCAACCTTTTAAAAAGTTTCAATTTGATACACATTTTTTTTCCGGCCAGCAATTGATGGCGTGCCTCGCCGGAGCGCGTGAAATGTTGCCACGTTGGTGTACACGTGTGAAATACTTTTTTGGTTAATTCATATATAAATACACCACCTTTTACTCAACTTTCAATTTAATCATGAGTTCACGATTATTATAAAATATCCCAACCTTTTAAAGAGTTTCAATTCGATACACTTTTTTTTTCCGGCCAGCAACTAATGACTTGTCTTGCCGGAGTGCATGAAATATTGTCACGTTGTAGTAAACGTGTGAAATGACTTTTTTATATTTTATTTTTTTCCACATCATATTATATATATATATATATATATAAAATAACAGAATTTATATTAAAAAATATTTTTTGAATGAGAAATACTATGAAAAGAAACGTTTTCCACCATATTCAAGAGGGACTTGAAAAAATTGTGTTAATAGTACCGAATATCACCACTTAATTCTATATAAATACACTACCTTTAATGGTTTTGATATTCGGTACCATTAACACAGTTTTTTCAAGTCCCTCTTGCATATGGTGGAAAATGTTTTTTTCCATAGTATTTCTTATTCAAAAAATATTTTTTGATATAAAATTTTGTTATTTTTTTATATATAATATATGATGTGGAAAAAATATAAAATATGAAAAAGTAATTTCACACGTGTACGCCAGCGTGACAAAATTTCACGAGCTCCAACGAGACACGTCATCAGTTGCTGGCTGGAAAAAAAAGTGTATCGAATTGAAATTCTTTAAAAAATTGGGATTTTTTTATAATAATCGTAAACTCAGGAATAAATTGAAAGTAGAGTAAAAGATGTTGTATTTATATAGAATTAACCAAAAAAGTATTTCACATGTGTACGCCAGCGTGTCAACATTTCACGCGCTCCGGCGAGACACGTCATCAGTTGCTGGCCGGAAAAAAATGTGTATCGAATTGAAACTTTTTAAAAAGTTGGGATTTTTTACAATAATTGTGAAGCTCAGGATTAAATTGAAAGTTGAGTAAAGATGGTGTATTTATATAGAATTAACCCAAATAAAAAAATAAAATAAAATAATAATAATAATAATAATAATAATAATAATAATATTAATAGTAATTAAAAAAAAATAAAAAGAAAAAATGTATATAGTGGAACGGACGAAATAGAAAAATATAAAATATAAAGTAGGATAGAGGGGGTATAATTTTGTGAGTAACTTTCCAGTGAAATTTGTATATAGTATGAAATTGACAACATTGCATTCATTTAATAATATAATTATCTGCCTCTCAAAAAAAAATATAATTATCTGATATAGTAATACCCATAATATTTTGCTGTGTGAAATTAATTTATAAGTGCAATGATATCATTAAATGCATGTTATGGTATCATTGAATAAATATAATATTGCCCATTTTATACTATAAATAAATTTTATAGGAGAGTTTATGTAGTTTTGTCCGAAAAAAGATAATTGTCTACGATTTGCCTACAATTTTTTTTAATCATGTTTATACTTTCATTCTCAAATTACCTATATATATATATATATACATATAAATATATAGGTAAAATTTTGTATGAAAATAATTCATAATAAGTTTATCATAAACCAATTTTAAAGCATCAAAATATGTGACTAGGTGTATAAAAAATCTTACTAGGAGTATCAAAAATTCAGGTCATGATATTATGTTATAATTCTTATAGATTTTATTGAACTGAAGTTTTGATACTCCTGATAAATATTTTTGATACACTTGACTAAATATTTAATATTTAAAAAAAAAATTCATGATAAGCTTATCATTAACCATTTTCGTATAAAACCTATTCACACACACACACACACACACACACACACACATATATATATATATATATATACCCGCAAATTTCGCGCTATGAAATAAAAATTGAATGTATAAGAATTTTTTTTATATATTTTTAGCTATTTAATTAATTTTTTTAATAAATATAATGCTCAATTATAAAATAATCAAATTTTATTTAATTACTTAATATTGTTGTATTGATTAGATTAAATATTATACAAATCAAATTTAAAATTAATTAAATAAATCAAATAAAAAATAACTCCTAGAAATAGTAATCATTTAGAAATGAAACATATTTTGTAATAAAAAAAATTCTAATTTATCATGCTTATAGAATGAAATGAGGATCAAAATAAAAAAAAAATTATAAAATTTAATTTGTCATATTTGAAGAAAATCGAAAAATATCAAAGACTTAGTTTGTTATATTTAAAGATAATGAAGAAAGATTTAATTTATAAAGTTTTATTATTATTTGAGTATATTAAAAGAAAATCAAGAATATAATATTTTATAAGATTATTTTATTATTATATTTAAAATTTAATTTTTTATATTAAAGATAATTAATCAAGAAAGATTTATTTTATTCTATTATATAAGTATGTTTAAAGAAAATTAAGAACATAATATTTTATTAGATCATTTTGTTATAATTTAAAGATTTATTTTGTTATAATTAAAAAAATAATATCATAAAATTTAGTCACGCTTTCAATGACAATAACACAAGAGAATGAGATAAATAGAATCAAGAGATAATATTTCATAAGATTTATTTTATTTTTTATTAAAAAATAAAAAATAGAGTAAGACTTAATCACTCTTGATAGTAACAAAAGATAATTAAATTTAAAAATAATTTGTGAAAAATATAAAATCAAAATTAATTCTTTATGTCAATGTTAATGAAAATATAAGAAATTTTAAAATCGAAAATTTTGGTTGATTTCATAATTTCGTCTTTATATAATATAAATATAGTGAGAATACCACAATATACACATTTTCAACTTTTTAAAATTTACTCTATATATATATATATATACACAAATTCTTATATATATTCAAATACATGATATATACTTGGCTTTTAAGCTCAATTTTAAGGCTTAGTCTTATTGTGTTGTAGTTATTACATATTACTTCTAGCTTTTTAACAAATTAAAATTTGATACAAATCCACATGTCCCCCCGTCGTAGAGCGAGAACAGGCGACATAAAATCATCTTTCCTACACACAAATAAGCTCTGAAAATTAAAATTCAAAATTCATTATTTTTGTGAGTTTTGATTTCTAATTAACAAATTAACAAATAATCATCTTTCCTACACACAAATTAACAAATTAATTTGTGAGTTTTGATTTCTAATTAGTTATATGCACATAGCAAAAATCATTATTTTTCCATTATACAAATCATTTGCTGAAATGTTTGTGCGCAGAGAAGCCTATGAGAAGGTGTAGAAGTCATTCAAGGAAGAGGAAGTATTTCATAATAAATGTTCGAGGGTTGTCTTTCAAACACTTGATATGGACATGCATTATAATATGGTAAAAATTGTTGCATTTTGGGAAGTGTTTATGCAGTGAATGTTTGTATATGATAGCTTTAACATTTAAATCAGAGGTTTTTTTTTTTTTTTTTAATATAAAGATAGTGGCCAGGTATGGGTTGTTGTGAGGAATTTTTAATGATTTCTCAGTTTTGTTTTTTTTTTTTTATAAGTAAATATTAGTTGTTAGTAGTTAGAAATTAGTTCACCAGGTCTCAAAACACTCCGAAAATATTTCCAAGTCAACCTTATATCTCCCTCCAAATTTGTTCCCAAAGAGAATCGAATTCGAGTCACCCACTCAAGTGAGGAGCCCGGTGGCCAGGTAATTCCCCAGTTTTGGTAGCTAGACAATTATATTGGTGTAATAACAGATGCAACCCCTCACAAATATGGCATCCATAGAGATGTTCAAACTAATTCTTGTCCAAATGAGCAGGGTATCATAAATTCATTTCATGTACTAATAATGTGCGATCGTATATATCATGATTTTTGTTTTCTTTGTTTGACAATCTTTACACTATTTTTGTACTCATTCTCAGATTATGATAGCCCAAAAGTCAGCTAGGAAGCATCAAACTCCTTCGAGACATAAGGTGCTCAAGAGTCTGGTAGTCCATTTTGTTCAAGCTAAATTACATACTACTAACAACAATTAGATGATTATTATTTTTCCATAACAAAAAATTATTTCATGTTGGCTTTGGTTTGTGCAAAATAATGGTTTACAGATTATAAAACCCCAAAATCTGATAGAAAGCAACACTCTCATTCAAGGCATGGACATTTTTCAAAGTTCTGGATAAAAAGACAAAGTACTTATCATTAGACATGATACTCCTAAAAATGAATGTCATTTCTCTGATTTTTTTTCTTAACAGTTTCAGAAGATGGAAGTTCCGGCGTGTAAAAGAAAAGGTACCACACCAATTAAATTGAAAGAGCCTTTGTCCATGACAGGAGGTATTACACAGAATATGAAACAAATTCCTAAAATTTTGTGACATTTTTTTAGATGTTGAAAGTAATATTAATTGTTGGGACAATGCTTGCCTAGTCTTGTTAACCTGAGTAGCATTAGGATCAGGATGAAGAGTGAAGATTCTGAGGTCCACTAAGACTCAGTAGATCCACACGGTTCAGGCTACGTGAGCTTTAGGTTATTTGTAGTAAGAAACAAGTAAAAGGCTGAAAAGGTGTTAGTTATAAAAGAAGACATCCCGACAAAGAGGATCCCTACAATATTGTTCAAGATGAGAGAAAGATTCAAGCTGGAGCTGACTCTGAATTTTGTCAAAGCCTGAGGATTGGAAACAATTGAAAGATGACACCTATGTACGGATCTGACACTGACACCTGATGCGGTCTGAAAAAGAAAATGGCGAGCGCAGAATACTTTATCACCAAAAAAACATGGATAAAGGGATAGTACATTCTATTGCCTGTTTGTTACTCCTAAAAATAGTAAGCTTAGAAACTATCTCTCCAATGGATAGTTTTCAAAGCTTGGTTATAAATATAAAAAGTCTTGCACCCAAACAAGGTTATGGGAAATTTCCAAGTCGAAATTAGCCAAAACTCTCAAGTGCTTAAAGCATTCAAGCATCCTAAAGCACTCTGCAAGTTTTAAATTTTCATAGTGCTAGAAAGTTATAGTCTATTCTGTATTCGGTTCTTCATTATAAAATTTTAAGCTTAGAGAGATAGCCTGAAGTCTTTTACTTTGTTTTGTATTTGTAAAGGCTATCTCAAAATAGTTGGAACCCAAAATTCCAAACCACTCTAGATCAAGTTGTGAGAAGAAGTTTGTAAGGTTGGTTGTAAGAGAACTAGAACTCATTAAAACTTTAGGAGTGAGATTCCTAAAAAAGAAAACCTTGACATCAGTGCACCTTGGCACGTTAAAAATAAGCATAAAATCCTAAGTGGATTTCTTTTGTTAAATCAGGACCGGGGATATGGTAGCTTGAGTCTCTGAACCACGTTAAACAGTTGTGTGCTTTACTGCATACTGCATATTAACTGTTATTGCATTTCATCGAGCATTATTTTCGCAAGATTGACCATTTCTATCCTAACTTCAAACTGGTGCACTGACCTTTTAATCACTAATTTCAAAGCAGCCAAAAATAATTTTAGGAAACCAAAACGAGTAGACTTTAGGGCTCACACTTCCGCACTCATGCTTGTTTAGATAGCTATCCAACTGATAAGCTTTTAGCTGTCAGTAGGTGGGTTATCTTCACTTAACCTCACCGAGCACTCAGGAATTCAACGTATTTGAATCTTGGGTCTTGGCCTAACAGCTATCCTACTTCAGTTTAGTGATTACGTTCAGTATAACTGACTGAATTTCAAGAGGGGTCTTTACAAAAAGATTTAACATTAGTGTATTTCCCCATACTCTGATTTAGATTCGTTTGGGACCAACAAATGGTATCAGAGTCATGTTCAAAAGACCACTAACTTTGAATAGCAACAGTTTCTGAGGTGAAACTTTTGGTGGTCATCTAAATAAATCCAGTTTTTTGAAATTTTCATCATGTCTACATCTAGGAAGCTTGATGCTAGCTTGCTTAAATTCTTTGTTGCTAGCTATAATTAATGATCATTAACGAAGGGCCAATCCAGTTCCCGATAGATGCAGCCACATCCTTTTCAGTTCAAAGAAATGTTTCAGTGCTTGTCCCAGGTGGTCTAACTCCAACCCCTAAAGATCAGCTCACAAGTGATAAAATGAAACAGATGTAATTGGACAATGTGGCCAAGAACATAATCCTTCATACTGTGCCATATGAGGATTTTGTGAGGCTCATACTCCTGAAGACTGCCAAAGAGATCTAGGATACACTAGCTTAGATGTGTGAGGGTTCTGAGAAGATCAAGGAGAATAGAAGGAATGTTGTCATTCAGAAGTTTGAAGCCTTTGAGATGATGCCTAATGAGAGCATAGACAAGATGGAGTTATGTTCATCAAGTTGATGAATTGGAAACCCTTGGGAAGGATATTCCCAGGAGGGAGGTGGCTCCAAGATCATGAACTGTCTCACTGAAAGATGGGATACAAGTGTTCTGATGCTGAAGAACACTCAGGATCTTACCAACGTCACTATTACTCACATATTTTTAGAGCTAAAGGCTCTTGAATTCGATCTCAAGAACAGAAAGAAGAAGGTTGAGGTCAGTGTGATAATTGTGACCCTTACTAAGAGCTTGACTCAGAAAACTAACCCCGAACATGTGTCTACTGCTTTCAAGTCCCTGATGGGGATGTCCATGGGGGAGATAGCCGAGGAGTATAGCATGATGGCTAGAAGCTTTGAAAAGATTAACTCCCGTTTAGGTATTAAAAATATTATGAGAATAATAAGGACAAGAAAAAATACAACAGCTCCAGGAGATCTAAAGAAAGAAAAGGATCAGATCAAATGCTTGACCATGAGAGAGAGAGAGAGAGAACATAGGTACACTTCTAGCAGTTAGCATGAGGGAAGCTTATCATGGCTTAGGAAACTTGATTCAAGAAGGAACCCTGAGCCCAGAAAAGATGATGTTGACCAATGCTACAACTGTAAGAAGACTGGACATTATCAGTATAATTGCGTAGAGCTCAGTGCTAGAGAGAGAGAGGGAGAGAAAGAGGAAAGGAGAGCCAAGATGGACCAAAGATTCTGACGTAAAACCATGATTACTGAGGAAGAATCAGATTTTGATGGTCCAAGGAGGCGCTCACCTAACCTCTTCTCTGATGATGAGTATGATGATCTTTGCCTGATAGCGAATGATGCTGAGACGGGTATAGGATGCAACAAGAGAAGAAGTTCTTTGGTACCTATACAATAGTTGCTCAAGACATATGAATGGATCAAATGTTCTCTTTCAGTATTACATTGCTCAAGATGATCCACAAGTAACCTTTGGTGATAACTCAAAAAGGTTTAACCAAAGGGTTTGGTACTCTGGTAATATGTACAGTGCATGTGCACAATGTGTCCAATGTGGATGGTTTGAAGCATAACTTGGTCTCTGTTTGTAAGTTTTGTGATGGAGGTTTTGGTGTTGAATCCACTTTTAACATTTGTTTGGTCAAGACAAGTCAACACTGCAGGTGCTTTTTACAACAATTAGGAGAGGAAATGTCTACTTAACTGATTGGAATATCAGCACTCCTGAGACCTGTCTTATTGCTAAAAGCTCTTCTGAGTTCAGTTGGTTATGGCACAAGAGACTGCACCATCTGAACTTCAAGATTTTAAACAAGATATCAAGACTTTAACTGGATAAAGGTTTCCCTAATGAAGTTTTTAGCAAGGATCAATTTGCAGGGCATATTAGGAAGGCAAGCAAGTCAGAGCATCATTCAATGAAAAGAAAGTCTTCTCTATTGACAGAGTACTTCAGAGAACCTATTTGAAATATACATGAGAATTGAACATTTATTTGTAATAAACCTTCTTTTTTTATGTTGAAAGTATAGATGAATGTGTACAGATTTATGCGTAAAACCTTGAAGAACTTTGATAAAGAGGAAGCTTAGTATTTAGTTTGACGATGTCGATCTTGAAGATGAACATAGATCTGTCAGAATTTAGGGACGAAGGATCCTCTTTTTAGCGTCATTGGTTGTTACCAATTTATCAGGCTTCATGGTTGGTTATCATGAGACTATAAAGGTATCCCCGATTGATAACAAACATTATTATATGAATAAAAAAATAATAGAACAACAATGAAGAAGGAGCTCTCACTTGAATATTGTTTTGAGTGCTCCAATAAAAGTCCCTTAGCATCTGTATATTATTGCTCAAGTCAGATACCTTACAAAAGGGGAAAACCCTTTATTTATAAGGCCAACCATAAAAGATAGAAAAGACCTAATTGCACATTATGTTTGGGCCTAGTACAATTATATACTACAAGATCCTGCACTATTTCATTAGAGAAATCCGATTCATTTGGTAATAAACTCAGGTTCTGGTAGACTCACATCAACCTTTTCTCATGGGATCCACTTATATTTGGATTGAATTCTAATTTTTTTTTACCCAAATTATTATTTTTAAAAAGGTGAGGACCATTCTTGTATAAATTGATGTTTCATGGCCCAATTTATAATAATTTCTTCTAACATATATATTAAAAAAATTATATTTCAAAAGGAGCAACCCCTCCTCCAACCGGTTCATATACAGAGGAAAACAATAATTTCATTTAAAAATGTATGACCTCAAAAGGAAAAAAAAAAGGAAAAAAACTTTTAAAAATGATAAAAATATAAATTTGAATTTTTTTTAAAATTATGTTAAATTCCAAATCAAATATAACCTTTCCATTTTAAGAGATTGAAACAGACTCATTATGAGCTAATGAAGTTGGAAGATTGAAATAGGGTTGTAAACGTAGGGGTCTAAAGACTCTAAATGAAGGAATTTAGACATTGCATGCAAGTCCCCCTCTTCTTCCTTATTTGGTCCATAATTATCCACAGCATGTTCAACATCACTTATTAAAACTTTTTTTTTTAATATATGGAGTCAGTGATTATCTTTTTTTTAACATCATTATGGAATTAGTGATTACCTTTCTTTTAACATATTTTTATGATTTCATTCATGTATAATAAATAATATCAAATACTACTAATGAATAATGAGAATGAATCCTCGTTAATCTTCATTCATTCCAATTCTCCACCCTCATTACCCCCAACCAAACGGTCCTTAATAGAGAAGGTCAAGTCTCAAGTGCACCAGATACACCGTGTAACTCAAGTGTATTTTTTAAAAAAATTCACAATTTATTATTGAAAAGTCACACATATTATTACTGTAAAGTTACACCATTAAAAATACATTTTTTAATAATAATATATGTTATTTTTTAGTAATATTTTATATAATTTTTAAAAAATGCATCTAAATTGAAGACTAATTGAATAAAGAGAGTCGAACGAAATCATATTTAATAAGAAAATTCGATCAACATAAAGTAGATAGTATAGTACGGACAAAGTCCAACACTTATTTAAAGTTTTAAACAAAAAATACGGCTTTAAAATTATAAATCCCAATGCTCCAAATTCAATGTTATAAATCCAAGAAAACAGAAAAGAGGAATTTCCGGCATATCAGTCCCGA
Organism: Prunella vulgaris; assembly: GCA_026898435.1. Taxonomy (NCBI): domain Eukaryota; kingdom Viridiplantae; phylum Streptophyta; class Magnoliopsida; order Lamiales; family Lamiaceae; genus Prunella; species Prunella vulgaris. The sequence goes on along the minus strand of JAPKLY010000080.1, from coordinate 744,060 downwards.
TGTTTGTAATTCATATATTACTATCCTTAATTAGTTCCGAGGTCTTGTAACAATAGAAAAAAAAAAACACACACACACACACACAAAAACAAGTTTCTTTGTGTACCTGGAACACTAAACTCAATAGTTGAGATTTTTTTTGATTTTTTATCGGTATTTACCGGTTAGTAGTTGGAAGTTAGTTCACCAAGTCTCCATACACTCATATATCTCCAAGCCAACCTTATATCTCCATCATATTCATTCACAAACGGAATCAAACCCGGGTTACTCACTTAAGTGAGGAGCTCAGTGGCCAGGTGACTAACTCACCTGGTTCAATAGTTGAGATTGTTTACATTATAAAATATTGATTAATTACACTAAAAAGTATAATCTGATTGTATTAAAAAAATTGTATTATTATCGAATTTCAGTGTAATAAATCTAGACTTTTTAATATAATGGACTCATACTTTTCAGCATAAATAACCCCAGCTATTAAGTGAGTGCACCGTGCACCAGATACACATTAGACTTACTTTAAAAAAAAAATATTGTAAAACTTGTTCTTGCATAAACCAATTTACAATATTTTTTGATAAAAAAAATCAAAAAATATGTCAAACTTGTGTGAAACTGTTTCATAGCGTGCGACCGATCAAATTAAAAAAAATGACAGTGTTATAATAAAATGTGATAATATTTTTAAAGAAAAGTGATAAGTCACTTTTAACAAAAATATTATAATTTTTTGTTAAAACTTTCACTTTTTAAAATTGACTATTTTAAAATTAATAAGTGTAAAGTTAAGGTGAAAGTGGGATAAAACATTGATCTCATATTATGAAATGGTCTCACGCAAGATTTACTCAAAATTTTAATTTTTATTGATAGCAACTAATACGCTTTAAAGATAACAACTAATATTGTTCATAGACTTCAATTCATACTCTTAAGTAAAAATAACTTATATCACTCAAAAGTAATATCCTTTAATAAAATAACTAATATCTTAAAAGTGGTTCATATATCTATCATTTTCATTCTATACTTTGCATAACAAAAATAATGTTGTTATTAAAATCAAGACAAAGTAATGTTATAATTAAAAAAAACAAAAATAATCTTCAAGGTTGGTCTAACTGTGAGGACTTGAGATTTAGAAATTTACTTTTCTTTAGATCATAACTTCGAAACTCTAAGTCTTAAATTCAAAATTAAAAGGTATAATTAATTTCATAGATAAGTAAGTTCATCTAAAATTTTATTCGGCCTTATATTGCCCCCCAATACAATGGACGGTGAATTATAGGTCTCTTAAATTAGTCGGTTATTAGGTCACATTCATAAAAATAAGATATAATATTTTTTTATTATATTATTTATTTCAATAAAATATATTAATTTTGATAGTAATTCTATACAATAAAACAATCAATATGGAATTTGAGTTGTGTGGTGAAATAGTTTACAAGAAAATAACTCAAAATCAAATAATACGGTAACAAATTAATATTGTGTGAACAAATTTGATTGAGAAACTAATTTACCTCTAAACTAATATCATTTAAAACAAACTAATAAACCAAAAATCAAAGAGTTCTTATTCTTTCATACACAAGCAAAAAAAAAAAAACTTTCAAATCAACACATTACAAATATCATTTTTCAATACGCTTTTAAACCATAAATACGTGATAGAATGAGCTTAATATGTCTTCAATTGTATATCATTTAATATTTAATACACAATTTTTTCATATTTTTTTTTATACAATACTTTCTCCGTAAGTGGAGAACACATATTAAGAAGAAGAAAAATTGTGTTTTGAGGAATAATATGTTAAAATTTTAAGTAAAATGAAAAGAATTTAATTGAATTGGGTGTAATGTAGGCCAAAAAATATAAAAATAATGATATTTTTTGACAAATATGTAAATATTGTGAGTGGAGTTTATAATTAATTTTTTTGAAATTTGCAAGTTCTTGGAGGACGTCCAATTTTTTTTTACAAGTTCTTGTAAACATAAAAGATATAAAATAAAAAGAGAAATATTTTATAATAAAAAATAATTAATAAATTTTAATAAAATAACTAACACTCTCAGTCTCACACCACTCGGAGTCGGATCTTCTACATTTAATATTTTCTCTATTTTGTATAAATTTTATCATTATTATTGATATATATGCATAATTAAAATAATTAATAAATATATACATATATAGAACCTTATATTTATATTAAAGGGAGGAAATGAAAGAATATATTAAATGGAGTGAATCCATATTTCACACGGACTCTACCTCGTGTAACCCTTCTGTAAAATAGAAAAAGGAGGAACCACCCTTTTGTAAAATTTAAAAAGGAAAAACCACAAAAATCTCTTTTGACCTCCAACTTTCTGCAGCAAGCAAAGATGCTATTTCAGCATTATGTTACTAAAATAAAACAATTTCTCATGTCAATTCATCACTTTAATCATCTATTCCCTCATTAATTTTTCCTATCAAGCCCATGGTTAGCTACCTTTTCTGAGCTGTGTCTTTTCCCACAAAACAAACCTTTTTTTTAATAATTAAGTTCCTCCCACATGATCTCCCTTGCACCATAAATCTCAGTTACTCTCTCTCTCTCTCCTTAGAAATGTGGGTTCATTGTAAAGCATCATGAGAGCCCAAACATACAATCTCATGAATCCATGGCGATGGAGGATTCTTTCATTGTTTCTTCTTATTCGGGCCCAATCATTCGGGCTCAACACTGACGGCCTTCTCTTGTTATCTTTCAAATTCAGCATCGTAACTGACCCCTACGGCGTTATGCAGAGCTGGAATTACCACGACGATAATCCCTGCTCATGGAACGGCGTCGTATGCGGCGCACCGGGCTCCGCCGACGCCTATTTCCGGGTTACGGGCCTTTCTCTCCCCGATTCCGGGCTTGCGGGCCCAATACCTGCAACTATTGGCACCATTCAACACCTCCAAAACCTTGATCTCTCCAACAATTCCATCAATGGCTCCATACCTTTCTCTCTCTTCTCTGCTTTCGAGCTGCGAACGCTCGATTTGTGCAACAATCGAATTTCCGGCGGGCTCCCGGAGCTCGTCGGAAACCTGCAAAATCTTATGTTTCTCAACCTCTCCGACAACGCATTGATCGGAAAAATTCCTTCGAATTTAACTTCTCTCCCCAATTTAACCGCCGTTTCGTTGAAGAATAATTACTTCACTGGTTCAATTCCGAGTGGGTTCAAATCTGTCCAGATTTTAGATCTATCTTCCAATTTGATTAACGGATCTCTGCCGCCGGATTTTGGCGGCGATCGCCTTTTCTACTTCAATGTCTCATTTAATAGACTCTCCGGCGAAATTCCGCCGGGATTCGCCTCCAATATCCCTAGCAACGCCACCGTAGATTTCTCATTTAACAACCTCACCGGCCATGTCCCTGAATCTGACCTTTTCTTCAACCAACAAATGACGTCATTTGCCGGAAATGAATTATGCGGGAAGCCGCTGAAAAATTTATGCCAAATTCCATCTTCAATCGAAAACCCCCCAATTTCTCCTCCAGCAATCGCCGGCGTACCGCGACTCATAAACTCCACAGCAACAACAACCGGAGAACCACCGAAACACAAACGAACCGGATTAAAAACCAGAACAATTCTGGGAATCGTGGTCGGAGATGTTTTGGGGATCGGAATTGTAGCCATAGTAATCCTGTACATTTACAGAGCGAAGAAAAGAAAAACAGAGAAAAACGCCATAAAGGAAGCGGAAAGCGCAAAGGAATTCGACTGGGCGTCGTCGGAATCATCGCCGGAAGAGTACTACTGGCTGAGGACATGGACCTGCCTAAAAAAGCAGCGGCGCGCGGCCGATGACGACGAAGGAACAACCTCGGACACCACAAATTCCGAGGCAGAAGACACAGAGAATCAGGAGAGAAATGACGGCGGAGCGCTGGTGACATTGGACGGAGAGAAAGAGCTGGAGCTGGAGACATTGCTGAGGGCGTCGGCGTACATCATGGGCGCCTCCGGGTCGAGCATAATGTACAGGGCGGTGCTGGAAGACGGGTCGACGTTTGCTGTGCGGCGAATCGGGGAGAATGGGGTGGAGAGGTTTAAGGATTTTGAGAATCAGATTCGGGTCATTTCGAAACTGGTGCACCCGAATTTGGTTCGGGTTCGGGGCTTCTATTGGGGCTCCGAGGAGAAGCTGATCATCTACGATTTTGTGCCCAATGGAAGTCTTGCTAATGCACTGCACAGTAAGTTTGCTAAATTAATTTGCAATACCAATTATAATTAAGTTGTTAGTTTTAGCTTATTGTTATGTCTAGAATGATTTTTTTTTAATTACTAAAAAAGCTGAGTCCAAAAACTGATTCTGAAAGTGGTGGACACACTTTTGGTGACTGTTTTAATCTTAATAAAAGAGAGACATATTTTTTTAAAAAAAAGTTGTCTCTTATTTGACATAAAAAAAATATTTCTACATTTTTTGTAGAAGTTAAAAATAGGCCTTTAGTACTTGTTTTCAATCTCTACAAAAATTGTAGAAGTACTTATTTTTTAAGTTGATAAGATCCAATTTTTTTTAAAAAAAAAGTGTTTCTCATTCTTTAGCAGTGATTGAAAACAAACTCTTAATGCCTATTTGAAAATTCAATTTTAAAAAATGTGATAGATACCTTTCAAGAAAAATTATTTTAAAAGTTATTTTAAGTGTTTCAAATCAATCACTCTGAAACGACGGTTTAGTTCTGAATCTATTGAACATCAACTTATTAAGATATTGTCACTCTCTACTACTTATATATAAATATAAGAAATAACGGAAAGTTATTGTACCTCTCTATCTTTAAATTTACAAGAATTGTAAAGATGATCTAGTTTAAGATTAAAATATAATGTTTCTTCCATTTCACAAAAATAATCATATTTTTCACTTTGTTTCGTTCCAAATTATAGTTATCTTTTCATTAGGATAATGTAACATTTTTTAACATAATCTTATTTATTGTACTTAATTTGAAATTAACCATGTATATCATTTTAAAGTCATATTGTAGGTTATATTTCATTTTACTGGCACTATTATTAAAATGTTTTATTGGTGCTAATAAAAATTTAAGGCTCCATTTGAATGAGTGGATTTGAAATCCATGGATTTCACACACAAATAATTATCCTTTCCATTAATTTACAAGTATTTAGATTTGAGTTATGTTTAAAATAGAGGAGTTCTAAATTCTTTTCAAAGTCATGTCATTCATGAAATTTCTCATTTCTAATCCTTTCCATATCTATTTTTCCTTACTATTTCTCTTTTTTTTTTGTCTATTTATTATTCCTAACTTGAAATATATATATTTTTAAATTAATTCATTTTCAAATTCATCCATGCCGAAGTATTTTTATGTTTGTAGGACTATGAGAACTAATAAGTAGCGACTTTATGACACGTCTAGATGGTTTTAGGCGGATCTTTTGGGATCCTAGAATGATCATTTTCCCACTTCATTAATTATAAGCTAGTAAATGATATGATCATTATAGTGCCATAAATACAAATTAGATTAAGTTTATGCATTGTCACAATCAATATCAAATACTACCTCCATCCCGGAACTATTTTCATAGTAGTTCCGGGCACGCGAACCAAGGAAAAGTAAATATGTGAGTGTAAAGTTAAATAATAAAATAAGAAAAAGTGTATTTTGTTGACTTTTGTGAGAGAGAAAAATTTCTTTTTTTGGTGTGTGAAAGAAGAGTTGGGACGTCCAAATAAGAAAAATGTGAAAGTAGTTTTGGAGCGGATTACACTAATTTGGATTGATGCCATATATAGGGCATTAGCCTATAATGGGGCCATTTTCTTTATATGTATGTTTTCCTACACTAGCCAACAAAATGGAACAAGGTACATCTCAATCTAGCTGTCGGCGCAAAATATTAAGTGTCTGCTAATGTGCGCCGGCATTGGACTGAAGCCCCAACGGTGGAGTAGGTTCAACTGAAACCACTTTTTAATGCAAGTCAACGGCTCCCACAGGGCATTGTTTCATTTAATATCTTATCCTAGGCCCACTGAGCACAATAGCGATGTGTGTATCATTGGTCATGACTCATGTGCATGGAAGTGTCCTGCTCTTTTCTTTGCTAACCTGCGCCTTTTATATTGATAGGGAAAGCTGGCTCCTCACCTTGTCCTTTACCATTGGAGCTGCGGCTCAAGATAGCAAAAGGTGTGGCACGTGGGCTATCTTACATCCACGAGAAGAAGCATGTACATGGGAATTTGAAGCCCAGCAACATTGTGCTGGGCTTGGACATTGAGCCCAAAATCGGGGATTTTGGGCTCGAGAGGCTGGTTGCCGGAGACACGAGTTCAAGGCCCGGAGGCTCGGCGAGAAATTTTGGTAGCAAGCGGTCCACGGCGTCGCGGGATAGCTTCCAGGATTTGGCGACCCCGAGCCCGAGTTCGAGCGTGATCGGGCTTTCGCCTTATCATGCGCCCGAATCTCTTCGGAGCATAAAGCCCCACCCCAAATGGGATGTGTTCTCCTTTGGTGTTGTTTTGCTCGAACTGTTGACCGGTAAAGTCATCGTATCTGATGAGACGGGCCCCGGATTAATAGTCGCGGCCACCGCGTATTCAGATGAAAACAAGGGTAAAATTTTGAAGATTGCTGATGTGGCAATCCGAGCTGAGATGGAGGGTAGAGAGGAGGCTTTGTTGGCATTGTTAAAATTAGGTTATAGTTGCATTTCTCCCGTGCCACAAAAGAGACCATCAATGAAAGAGGTCCTTCAAGCACTCGAGAGGTTTCCAACTTGTTCATTTTCTTGATCATGATCATATAGTGATGATGTAAAATATGTAGAAAATATGACTAACATTTGGAATAATATTACATCTTTTCTCACGTCACAAAGTAAGATATTTGTTTATCTTGTCTAATATAAATATTATACGCAGTAGATGAGCTAATTTTGATCAATAAATATTTTATTCAACTTCTATAATAATTTAATGAAGTTAGAGAATATTGATTTGTAGTGTTGACCTTCACATCATCTATGAACAAGTGGGTACACCACATGCATGGTGGTCTTAGTTATTAGTAATTATGCCTCAATGATTTGCTACATGACTATAATTTACAACTTCTCATGAAAAGGTTTGTCAACCACTACTGATTAATTTATTTTTGAACAATTATTTGTGATTTAATTTATTTTACTGGAATTTTATAAGGACCTATTTGACATTAATTACAAAAATTTTCGTTTGTGTGGTTTTAGTCTATACCCTAGTACCACCTAATCCAATAACTCCGGTCCCAATTGGGATGCAATTCAATGAACTACACGTTCTAGCTACACTGTTGCAATTAAACTATACCACTGTTATTTACTTATTCCCGTAGTTGTATGCGGACTTTCTTTTTTCTATTGGTTTTACAATTGTTTTCATATTTTATAAATGAAAATTACTATTTTATTTTTATCTTCGCACTATTCATATATTTATACAAAATATTATTATTTTACATTCAATTCAATTAATTTTATTATTTTAATAATTTAATTTTATACAAAAGTCTGTTAGAAAACACTTTTGAGACATAGAGTAATAAAAATAAAAAGTTATGCTAAAATTTACTCTATTCATCCCTATATATATTTAAAAAGCGGATTTAACCGGTTGATCGAACGCAACAAGAATACCGGACGGCTGATAGATTGGACTGGTCAACTCTCTGGCACAACTTAACATGTAAAGAATTTTAAAAGAATGAGATTTTAGCAATTTTGAGAATTTTCTTTTAGCAATATGTCATAGAAAAATCACATATGCAATTTTAACACCGCATAATAGTGAGAGAAAAACCACATATGCAATTTTAACACCGCATATATATATATATATATATATATATATATATATTAATACATATACAATTTTACTCCATTATTATTATGACAAAAACTTGTATAAAATCAAGTTCACGCTAAATTCTATGTCAATCACTGTTATGTGTATACACTATCACTATTGTGTATATACACTATCATTGTTATGTACATACATTATCACTGTTAAAAATCAAGTATTTTTTATATCAGTAATAATATATATGAATAACAATGATAATTATTATACATAACAGTGATACGAGTTCATGTAAATTCGGATTCACAAGTGACCTACTCTACTATTATATCTTATATTCTAAAAATAAAAACATGAATTGGGAAGTATAGAGATACTTCAAAAGAAAAATATATATAAAGATTATAATCAAACTCTATAATTTATGTGTTGTGGTCAGAATTATAAAAATTTGGGTCTCCAAATCGAGGTCTACTGGAACCAGGATTTATCCTCAACTGGGCCGGACTTCTGTAATGTAATTGTGTCTGAGTCTTGTTATGTATAATTGTAATAGGTCCAAACATGGGGGGCAATTAGATCTTTTATGTCATTTATAGTTGACTCTCTATAAATAGAAGGTCTCCTCATTTGTAAAGGACCGAATTGATAGAATAATACACAAACAGGTTAAAGGGCTCTCAAGGAAACACTCAAAGTCATATACTCATATTATAGAGAGAGACTTTCAAGCTCCTTCCCCGTTATTTTTGTTTATATTTTATTTATTTATAGATTATTGTTTGTTATCCAATAATCGGGGATAACCCTATAGCCACATGAATCCGCTCATATAGCCCTATAAATCGGTAATAACATTATGTAAGTACCAATATTATATAATTATGATATATATCCAACCAGATTAATACTCCCTCTATCCCTAAAATATTGGGCAAATTTATTTAAATAGGGAACTTTTCAATATAAATTATCAAAATAGGGAGAGAATTGTGGTTGCTACCAAAATAAAACCAGTCGGCACTCTGAGTACCGACTGGTGAGGTGTCACCCATTTTAATGCTGTTTTTAGGAAGCGCGTCCAATTGGTAGTAAAGGAACCGACCGGAGGGGCATATGCACATGGATTTCTGGCAAAAGTGTTCCTTGATTTCTGTGAGGGTTTATTGCTCCGCTCGGCTGTTTTGGCGGGATGAGATTTTTTATTTTTTTTACAGACGAGAGATGATTAACACCATTGTTGAGCAATTTATATAACCGAATGATTTATGTGGCTAATTTATACGTAGGAAATCACTCAATCAATAATCTAAAGATGTAATTTTGATTAGTAATAGGAGTGATAATTGAAAAAGTAGAGAGAGGAATTGTGTATTGTATTTCTTGAATTTTGGAAATTGAATCCTTACAAATGAGGTTTTTCCTCTTATTTATATCTCTTTTAGGGTGAGGTGGCCTCTTTTTAGGCCATATGGCTTGTGGGGGTGACAAGTGTCCTCCACTTGTCATCCCCTCCAAGCTTTGCCCCACTAACTCTAGCCTTCAACAATCCGGACCTTTCATACAGGTTCCTCGGACATCTTGTGTCTTCTTTCCCTCGAAGGAGAGACGGACAATGTAGCGAGCAAGTGGGCGAGCAGCATGGGCTTATCTTCTGAACTCGCCGCCTTGTTATATTCAGGCTAAAGACGACCATCTGGGCGATCAGCTGGGCGAGCATTGGTGCGAGCAACTGGGGAAAGGCCGCGTAGGCTCATTGCTTTGACACCTTTAATCTTGAGCGAGCATGTCGGCGAGCAGGCGGGCGAGCACGTAGGCGAGCAGCTTATAACTTCTTGCCATTTTATACTTCTAATCCTCAAGCTTGTCTCAAGTTTAGATCCTTTTATCAACAACCATTAAAATAAATGAGTGATGAAGTGTTAATTGTTGAAGAGGATGAATATTTGATGGAGACACGAGCTATAAAAAATAAAAATTCAAATGAAAATTGTAGTGTACCTCTTGGCCTTCATGAATAGTCTTCTCGATGAAGAAGAAGGGGAAAGAAGAAATGTAATCTTTTATTTTATTTTTTAGATGTTTAATATTTTTAAAATTTTAAATTATTTTTTAAAATTTAACTTCTCTCCATTTCCTAAAAAATAGCGCCACATCCAAATATTTTAATTCCAAATATTTACCCGGTCATGATGAACAATTCAAATATCTAATATTAGTTTCGCTGGTCTTCTACTTTGTTATTCGATATACTTTGATTTCAAGTATGTTTTTCGTTCTTTACAGTTCTTCACTGTTCTCCTATTGATTATTTTTTTTCTTAAAAGTCAGTAACATTTAGTTTTTAAAAAAAAAGGCTCCAAATTTGATTAATTCCCAGGAAAATTTGATAACTCTGTGAAGAATCACTGACATGTGCTAATGACAAGAAAGCATAAGAGCACAACGGTGTTTACAGAAGAATGAAGCATTTTTTCTCTCACATAGTGCTTTTTCTCACCTCCCAAAAAATCATCTAACATGAAAACGTGGTTTAGTTATATGCATAATGGAAAAAAAGTCCATATATATACATACGTAGATACATGTATATAATGATTTGAAAAAATTAACACTTCATCACTCATTTATTTTCATGGTGTTTATCATCTCTTCGTCTGTAAAAAAAATATCTCATCCTGCCAAAACAGCCGAGTCCGAGCAATAAAGCATCACAGAAATCAAGGAACACTTTTGCCAGAAATCCATGTGCATATGCCCCTTCCAGTCGGTTCCTTTACTACCGACTGGACGCGCTTCCCAAAAACAGTATTAAAATGGGTGACACATCACTAGTCGGCACTCAGAGTGCCGACTGGTTTTATTTTGCTAACCACAAAAAATTTCTCCCTATTTTGATAATTTTTATTGAAAAGTTCCCTGTTTAAATAAATTTCCCTAAAATATTGCATACTCCCTCAAAAAAATTGTATGTCTAAAAGTGAAAATTATTTTTTAAATTCAACTCTCACAATATACATATAATATTTATATAAAATATATTAATTATATATTTTTCTTATACTGTATGCCTAAAAAATACCATAATATCTTTTGCGACGGAAAGAGTAACAATTAAGCTCAATCGGACCAAATGGGCTAAAATTTTCTAGGTGAACGTGCACTCCACTTTATTATTCTAATTTATTTAACAGTTAAAAAGACTTTCATGTCCTTAATCACAACAAATATTAATAAATAACTTCTATGTTAAAAATGTCTTAAGCCTAATTCTTCTATTTTCCCTTTAAAATAAATGTCTTAAAGCCTAATTCTTCAATTTTTCCTCTAAATGTCTTAAAGTCAAATGTATAGTCAAATTAGGGATAGAGGGGGTACTAATATATACAGTCAAGTGAATACTACTGGTACCAAAAAAAAAAGTAAAATTACAAATTATTGTATGAATTGCACGTGTGAAATAATCCATATTAAAAAATTTGCGGATCTTGATTGGGTCGGTTCAAATTTGGATTTTTTTTCCAAACTCTCGCACTAGGCAAATTTAAGGATTTTCACTCCCGATTGTGTTACTATATAGGCAAATGCTTGTTACTATAAGACATAGTGTGTGTTACTATCAAATTAATTATTATTTTTTACATATATTTATTTATGTAAAAATAAATGTTTTTTCATACAATAGAGGAGTAAAATGTGAGTTACTATATGAACAAATATTTATTTTTTCACAAATATATATTTATGTTGTATAGAAATAATTATTTTTCATATAACACATAAAATAATAAAAAGTGTATTATTACATGAAACAATATACCTAAATTTTAAGGGTTGGTGATTAAATTATAATACAAATGTTTATTTTATAAAAACACATTTTGCCTTTACAGTAACACGTGTTTGCTCATATAGTAACACAAATTGGGAGCAAATGTGTATTACTATTTGAGCAAATATGTGTTAATATCGTATTAATGTTGTCTTCACAGAAAAACGCATTTGCACTTATAGTAACACAAACTGAGAGCAAATGTGTATTACTATTAAAATATATATATATTACTGCAAGAGTAAATGTGTGTTACTGTATTTACAAATATTTATTTGTCCTTAGAAAAATATATATAATTTTTATAACAACATATGTAAGGTACTAAAAGATGTGTTAATACATTAACAATATAGTATCAACATAAATTAGAAAAGAAAGAATAGAAATTAAATTATGAAATACATATTTATCTTTAAACGTACCAAAGATTAATTTTTTAAGGATTAGTAACACACATTTTATCTTTCAGTAACACACATTTATTCATATAATAACATAGTCTGGGCGCGAATTTTCTGAAATAAGTCTTGCACGATTTTTTTTTACAAATTTTATTTGACCCGGTTAGGATCCGCGAATTTAATTAACATGAAGCGATCCATGACCCGTGAATTAAAATATTTACTTATTTTAAGTATATTTTACATGTAAAATATTTAACATGAGAGTGTCTCTAAAAAAATATACATTAGTATATAACACGATGCAATCGGTGTAAACAAAAAAAAAAAAAAAATGTTGATGAAAAACAAATAAATTTGGGACTTTTTTTTTTCATGTAAATTATTTAAGAATTATGTTAATCACTGACTCTGAGACTGTTCAATTTACTACCACAATATTCTTTATGTTCTCCTAGATCTACAGTTGGTTTCCTATTTTTAGAATTAGAGTGAAATCATAGTCGATGTTAAGGGTGAATTTTCTAACTTATAGAAAATTTACATGTTTATATACAAACATCCACATGAGCTTGTCTGTGACGAAGCACATGATAGACGATGGCAAAGACACATTCTTGTCCGATTTCAAGCACAGTCTTATTGATCTTGTGAGGATTCTAATTCATGATTTCCTTAACTCGATACTTTTATTAATTTCTTTATTTATCCCAAATGGATCAGATTTTTCTATTGTAATAGTGCAGGACTTTGTCATGCTTAATTGTAATAGGCCCAAAGATATTGAGCAATTAGGTTTTTTCGATTTTTGATAGTCTGCCCTCTATAAGTAGGTCTCCCCTTCATTTCTAAAGGATATGATTCAGGCAATAATACATACACAGACTAGGGCTCTCAAAGCCATATTTAAGGGCGAGACTCTCAAACTCTTTCTGCATTGTTGTTGTTCTTTAGTTATTTATTCATATATTTATTGTTCGTTGCATATTAATTGGGATGCCTATAGCGACATAGATTCATCCACTAAAGCCTGATAAATAAGTAACAACATCTACTAAAGAGAGTGTGTTAAGTTTATCAATTTTTTTTTTGATTTTATGCCAATAATTCAATTTTTAATTTTTTATTTATTTTAAATCTATTTTTGATACACTATATATCTAATTATTTGACTTTAAGTGTTTAAATTTAACATATATATTGCACATATATAAATGAAAATTTTATTTTAAGGATATATTTTTTTTTAAAGTGATTATTTATACACATTAATCATATCATCGAATTTAAATATTTTTACATAGATTATACAAGTTATGCCAAAATAAAATTATTTTATGAATTATATAAAAATTATATATTATTTTATATTTAAAATTTATAAAGAATCACTAGTAAGTAGAAAAAATATTATTTATATAAAGTTTTTGTGTCAAGACTCGTCTAACATTCATCACACACGAAAATGTCAAATTTAATTTGTTTTATATCTTATACATATGATCGAATATATTCCCTTGCAAATGCAACGTAATTTCCACAAGTTTTGGTAGAATTTTAAAGATAAAATAGTGCACTTTATTCCCGAATATCAACATTTTGCGAATCGTATTCCATTCCCTCTTTTATTTCCTTTATAAAGTGTTTTGACCTTTTGATAGATAAAAGGCAAATATTATGATAAATAGCATTTGACATTCTCAGTTTGAGAAGGATCTAAAGTTACACTTCTCTCCATATTTTGAAATTAATAAAAACATTTAAAAAATGGATTAGTCTTGTATGCACCAGTTACACGGTGCAACTCAAGTTCATTTTTTTAAAAGTTATACAAAATACTACTGAAAAGTTACATATGTTATTAAAAAAAAATTTAAAAAATTCTTATAATAAAAACATTTAAAAAATTCTTATAGTTTTCTTTTGTTTACGTATTCATTGTCAATGTGTATGCTATCACAAATATAAAAATAAGTATGAAATGTGATATTTTTGTATAATCTTGTAATATTATCACAAAATTAAGTAGACATGCAAATTTGATATCTCATCTTTTTAATGCTCGTAGATAATTACTACAATATAATTGACTTTACGTAAAAATTTATTATAATACTTTTAATATATTAAATACAATATGATAAAATATTTTTAATTAATATATTATGTAAGAGTTTATGCAACACGTAGTAATACTTTTACAAATATAATATTTTTTTAAATAACACATTAACATATGTAATATTTCAAAAAATACTTCTACGTATGCAATACTTCCTCCTCTATTAGTTTTGGTTTTGTTACTGGGGAGCATTGATTTTGTTGCCAAGGTCGATTGGGTTCTGATTTTTTTGGTTTTCGTTAACATAGAGTTACAGAGGAGTATTTGATTTTGTGTAATGGTTGTTTGTCCAAATTTTGAGACACTACAAAAAATTCGCGATTTACCGACCGAAAAACGGTCGCTAATTAGATATACCGACCGATTTACCGACCGAAAACGATGGTCGGTATAACTGTGGTCGCTAATATTTAGTGACCGAATTTCAAATCGGTCGCTAAATTAGCGAAAGCCTAAACGGTCGGTATTTAGTCGCTAAAAGAACCGGGTGTTGACCCGTTTTGGGATTTTACCGACCGTCTGATCGGTCGGTAAATATATAATTACCGACCGATTTAACGGTCGCAAAATGTAATTTTAAGTATTGAAGTAAATGCTGTGTAATGGGGTGAATAATGTGTAATTTATGTAATTGTGCTAAGTTTCTTTCTCTTGTGCAGAATTTTATTTTTCATTTGTGGAAACTTTATATATCGCTTGTGCAAACTAATTTGAGTCCAAAATGAACAGGTTTAAATAAGACTCCGTCAAATCATTAGATGTCTTTATTTGTGAGTGAAAGGAAAGTACAGGAGAGATAAATTCATATGGTCCATCTAAACGAATAAGGTCGATAAAGAGTCAGATAGTCTGATGCTTATTATTAAATAAAACATGTTGCAAGAGGTGAGCAATAAGAGTTGAGCATCATCTCTACTCATACGATCGAATAAGAATCACTCATGGAAAGTGATTAAAACAAGTTGTTAACCTCAATATTGGGCGCGATGTTGGGACATCACGCCCAATATCTCACTTGCTCGCCCAAAACAGCATGAAACTGCTCACCCACCTGCTTGGAGTGAAGCATGCATGTGATATGCATATAGCTGATACATGTCGCACATAGAGAAGAGGTGACACAAGGAGGTAGTTGTCACCTCCTATTAATTATCCCCTCTCTCTCTATATATATATGTATGTACTCGTTACGAGAAGGAGGATAGAAAATAGAAATTGTAGTCAAACTCTTGCAACTTGATTGTTTTGTTGATGAATTCAGTTGTTGGTAGCCACATAATCGTCTTGCCAGTTTAATTCGTCAACAAGTCTATGATACCGTCAGGATGAAATAATTTACTATTAAATTTAATGAATACAAATAAGATCTAATTTAGCCTAACTGAATCTAAAGTGACTGATGTAGAGGAAGCACAAAGCACAAAATATGATAACCGTATACTCGGCGTCACAATATTTAATTAATTATCAATTTCAACTCCCTTTACAATAAGCTTGAGATACTTTTTATAATACTAAACTAGAAAATAAGAAATATATAAAATCGTAAGCAACATAAATTAGTATTTTAATTAAGGATAAATATCATCTTTCATATCTCCATCATTCTCTCCCACTTCAAAAGATTCATCCACGAATCTGCACGGTTCTTTATCTGGAGTAATCGAAGAGAGGCGATATCACAGGAATCACCTCCAAAAAATATTTAATAAATTAACATCACAAGACAAAAGACATTTACAGTACAAATATAGTTGATAATACAGAAATGATACACAAAATTAAATTTTAAAGTCGAAAAAAAATAACTATCACTAATAATATAATAACAACAATTATTAAAATCTAAATCACTTAAAATTTTCAAATTAAAGGGTCTATCAGCATTTATATGTGTAGGTAGGACCATAATTAATTTATAAAATCCAAAAGAAACCATGGACCCAAATGATCTCAATGGCCCAAACTTGATACTAAGTGTAAAACAATACCAAAAGGTAACCTATCTAAAAATATTAAAAAAATTCAATCTACAAACGCTCTAGATAAATCTATCATTACCGAAGTCTTTCGACGTTGGGGAAACCTAAATCGAGAAATAATGATCCTACTAGACTGGATGCACTAAATAATCTACTTCTGTCATCTGATTTTTGTTGAAGTGCATACATCAATTTATAGATGGTTATGGACGTGCTGCTTCTATTTTAAGATCTATGTAGAATAATCTGCAGAATCTTCAAGTAGTTGTCCATATTGTCCTTTTCTTAAATGTCAGTGTGCCTATATGTGTTGCAACATGCCTGCGGGTCAATGTAGGTAATTATTTTCTCTTTCATGACTTGTAACCGCATGATTTAGAATTTTTCCCTTTATTTTATTATTCGGTGGATACTTCTGGAATCCTTCTGGAATTTTAAAGAATAGTCTGGATCGTCAACTTATAGTCAACAACATTAAAAGTAACATCAAAAGTGATATTAAGACGAAAATAGTGTATACTTAGAAGAAATGTTAAATTATTGATGTTGGGTCAAGTAAAGTAATATATAACACCAATATCAACAAAAATATATATACAATGTTAAGGCAAGAGTTAGTTTTAGTGCTTTAATTTAAAAGATTTTTTTATGTTATTTTTATCATGAAAAAGTCATATACGACCTTACTATCTTAAGTTTAATAGGTATAAAAAGTATTGTAATATGCTATTTTATATGACACCACATTCTATTTTATATGCTATTTTCTTGAAAGCATGCATTCATTGTTTTATACTCCCTCTGTCCCACAAGAATTTGCACACTTTTCTTATTTGGACGTCCTACACAAATTTGCACACTATCAAAAAAGAAATCATTAATTTACGTGCACACTCACAAACATATACACATATTCACCCATATACCACTATTTTATATATAAAACACATTTTTCTTAAAAAATGTGCCGACCCTGTAGTGTGCAAATTCTACGGGACGGAGGGAGTAATATTTTGATAGTGAATGTTCAAGACATATGACTGGTAATATTAAATTTCTTACTGATTATAAAATGCATGATGATGGTAATGTCACTTATTAGAGGTGGTTCAACACGGTAAGATTGTAGATAAAAGTTCATTGAATGTTCATGACTTTTCAAAATTAACTAAAATTAACATGTGAATGAATTATGTGCCATTTTGACTAGTATAAGTTAGATATATGATGATAATTTACATGTTAAATTTGATAATTCATACTATGTTTTTAATAAGGATAATGAGTGTCTAATGACTAGTAATAGGTTTGTAGATAATTGCTACTTAATTGAATTGAGTGAAACTTACAATAGTGTAAAATTGAACGATAATACTCTTTCACATAAAAAATTTGGTCATGCTAATTGTAGAAATATTCATATAACTTAATAAGAATAGGAGTTGAAAAAGGTCTTTCTAATCTGAAGTTATATAAAATCAATATTTGTGTAGCATGTTAAATAGGTAAGCAAATCAAAATGTCGTATAAAATATTGACAAATTGTTCAATAACACATTGATTTGATCTTCTTCATATGGACTTAATGGGTCTTATGGAAAGTGGGAGTATTGATGAAAAGAGATATTCATTTATAATAATAAATGATTACTCTAGATAAACCTAAATTGAGTTTCTTAAAGATAAATAAGAGATTGTTAACGTTTTTAAAGTTCTTTATAAAAGACTTAAGAGTGTTTTCACAACCAAAAGTATGCAAATTAGGTCTAATCATGATAGAAAATTTGAGAATAGTGCATTCACTAAATTTTGAAAAATGTATTTTACAAGAATTTTCTTCACAAAAAATCCCACAACAAAATTATTTTGCAGAAAGAAAAAATTAAGACTTTGCAAGAAATGAATAGTTCAAAATTTAAATCATAAATCGTCTCATGACTTTTTAACAAAATCGACTTTATTCCAAAATTAATTTTTTATTAGATTTAATCTCAATTTCTCTGACAAGCTCCTAATATTTGTTCCAAATCGGCGGTAAAAAAATGTTAATATATATTTTTGAAGTTCGAAATTGGTGATTTCCAGTAAGTGTGTTAATGTGACGTCCATGTGTGATAATTATATTTAAATTTTTTTCTAGGATATTAAAAAAAACATGATGTCTAATAGAACTATAAAAGACAAAAAATTCAAATATAATTAGCTCACTTGGATGCCACATTAGGATCCATACTGGAAATCACCAATTTCAAACTTTACGACGATATTTCACACATGTCCTACCCCGCCCCGTGAACCCGGCAAGTTTTACCCGCTCCGATCAGCCTATTTTTTATTGTATTTTGTGTATTACACATATCAAATGCATTATAAAAAATATCTTAAATTTTGAAGTATAACATCAATATGCATTTGAATGTTTTAACCAATGCAAAATAGACAATTAAATTTCAACATATTAAATCTAAATATTTAAAATCATATATATATATATATATATATATATATATTGTTCATTGAAATTAAAATGATAATTTTTTTTTTTATGAAACCTAGTTTGTACATCTTCTGTTCTTGACTTCGTGAACATATCTAATAAAATAATACTACCTCCGTCCACGAAAAATACGCTCAAATATTTGCACGTGGTTCAATGCAATATGTCGGAAGGTGTTACTAGATATTTTGAGGTCCGATTTGAATAAAGAGAATATATTTGGAAAGTATATCATATATAGATACGGACGTGTTTGGGGCGAGTCCGCCCAATACTAGAATCCGTCCCAGATCTGACAGGATTTTTGATTAAGTGGATCTATATTTGTCTCGGGACCTGTTTAATCGGATTTTTACCCAGTCCATACGGGGTGTATTCATGGCAGGTTCGGGTTTAAATACGTAAGTTGTCCACTCTAAGTTCGAGCCACTGGGAGGAGTTGAGATAAGAAAAAAAAGGTTTGTTATTGCAATTCCTATCTCATGAGTCAAGGACTGGTGAATCCATGACCCAAATTGTCTATTAAGTTCATTTATTCTTGAATTCATATTAAAAATTTACTCATAATTATTACTTGCACACATCTGCATGAGTGTGCGTCGCACTAATTCAATGCTCCTGCAGGCACATAATTTAATTATCTTAGCTGGGCTCTCCTTTAAAGGGAAAAAAAAATAACAATAATTATCAAACAATAATGCTGCAACAATCAACATCCTTCATAAATCAGTACCCTATTGGGCAGATATTTATTTTATAACCAAATAAAGAAAGCAGATGATAATTTAATATCATATACTACAAACATATAAATGAAGGAGTTGAATTCCTACCACACACATATATATATATATATATAAAGAAGTTGGGCTTAAATAAATTCCTGTTCTATCTGAAAATTGATCCTTTAATTAAGACTGTACTTGGTTTTCTATTGACTAACTAAAATTCAATACATACTTAATTTCTATATTCTTTTAATTCGTAATTGAATTTCAGAACTAACCCGAGTTGGCATATTGGTGTAGGTAAGGTAAAAATATTTGTATCAATAAAAAATATCGAGATCTTAAATTTGTGAATATATATGTCGGTAATTTAAAAAATTATAAAAATTTAATAACAAATATTTAATACATGAGTTTAATAAAAGAATTTAGACAAATTTTACAGTTGTAATAAATTTACGTATATATATACACTATTTTTTTTGTTTTTTTTAATTCATCGATATCTTTCGATATTTTATGAAAAAAAAGCGATATTAATATTTTAAATCAATATTTTCTATTTCTTATTGATATTATGAAAATATTATTTCTACTCAATATCGATATCAGTAACTATAAAAAATGAATATATATATTGAAGAAATATTGGAATATTTTTATCTTTGGATGAATGATTGAGATGTAAGAATGAGTTGGCATATTCGTGTAGAATTGAGATGTATGAATCTGTTGTTCTTTAGTGTTTTAGTTTTCGAAACACATAAAATGTGATTATTTTTTTAGATAAGTTTGTTCTGTTAGTGATCCTTCGTAATCTGGATGATTAATGTGTTTAATATAATGATTTTGGAATCACTTAACAATTATTGGAATAGATTTGTTTGTTTGGAGAATGAGAGAGGAAGAGAGTGTTCTTTGTAGTAATAGTAATTTTGTAAGAGAAAATGGTGTTGGAATTGGAGGTGGTCATTCAATTTATTCGGTCGGTTCGGTCTTATTTTGGACCGAACTATAGTCTAAATAATTTAAAAATTAAAAAATATATATATTTTATCAAAATAAATATTATACATTGTTAACGAAATCTCCGCAAAAGAAGCTTTTATGTGGCTTACGAATGCGATTTTATTAACAACTGATCAAATACAAATTACCGGAGTTGCAAAGTGTTTAATTCTAGAAAGATTTCGACAGAACTTCGTTATGGCAGCGAAAACTTGATTTTATTTCTAAAAAATGGCCTATTTATAGGCAAAAATACAAGTACGAGGTGGCATTTGCTTTGCCATGTTTCACATGAGGCTTACAAGTGTCATTAACCTCTTAAATAAGATAATTACAACAAAAAATTGGCTAAAAATGGTGAAAACAAAGCTCTAGTGATCAACTTCACAATAGGCGAGCAGCTCTTTAGAATAGGCGAGCAGCTCATTGGGAGAGCAGGTGAGCTGATTGATTAGCGTTTAAGTATGCATGTATTTTACCTATTTTGTGTACTATAATGTATTATTTAGCATATTTATATATAATTTCACACTTTCTAATTAATTATAAGTATTTATGTTTTCTATTTAAATAAGAAGCATATGTATAATTCAACCTAACCATTATGTCTATTGTATATTGTTGAGGTCTTAAGTGGAGTTATATTTATCCAAATTTTATGATATTGAACACCTAAGACAATGTACTAAATACTTAAGACACTTTAGTGATCCAATTTTACATGTTTGGATTGTATTTGTACTCATAAGTGAAGACTCCAATTCTGTCCAATGTTTGGACTCAAAACACATTTTCGTATTTGCACAGTATCTGGAGCCTCACTAAACCAATTGAACCAATTCTAGTTTTATTTGATCACTAATTCGTTGTTCTACAACTTGTCTTCAGGGCTCAAGTGTCAAAAGTTCCGGCTTCAATGGTCAAAATGACAATCAATGCAGGGCTTCAAAATTCCGCCATCTCAGTACACATGTTGGGAAATAATTCACCATAATTCACACAAAAGTCCAATTTACACAAGACCAAATCCATTGGTTAGCCAAGAAATTCATCAAGACACAGTAGAAATATTAAAGGCGTTGATTTTGTGCAAGCTGAGATATCTGTTTTTCAATAGACCACCATAAATTCGCGGAGAAAAACAATCCAGTTTTACCAACTCCACTATTATGGTCATAACTCACAATATAGAGATCCAATTTTGGAGATCTTAGATTCCTTGGAAAGATAATCCAACGGCCTACAACTTTCATTCAGAAGAGTCAAGATGAAATTCAGACGGAAAGGGCAATTAAATTACTGATGTTTACAGGCCACGTGAATTGGTTCCTAAGGTCTCCATGATTCACTATTTGGAGGCCTATATAAAGAGCCCTTTAGCAACCCTTGAAGGCATCCCATTTTCCTTGTAATCCTTCTATCTTAGTCTAGTATCTCTCTTAGAAATATGAGTTCTTATTGTATTAGTATGAGTAGCTAAATATTTTACTAGAGTTAGGGATGAAGCTTTAGTAAAGTATTAGTAATGTTCTTGGTTATTCAATAAAGATTTTCAAAGTTTCAATCCTTTAGTCATTTGAA
Organism: Prunella vulgaris; assembly: GCA_026898435.1. Taxonomy (NCBI): domain Eukaryota; kingdom Viridiplantae; phylum Streptophyta; class Magnoliopsida; order Lamiales; family Lamiaceae; genus Prunella; species Prunella vulgaris. Next base: position 722,009 of record JAPKLY010000080.1, on the reverse strand, counting down.
GAGTTCTTAAGAGAGGTTTTGATGTGTCATTACTTTGATTTGTTGTAGACTTATTGGCACAACAAATGCTTAGTTTTACATATCAACTATTGATTTTATAAACTTGTTCGAATTTCTAAAGGTACTTTTCAAAAGTATTATATGTGCTCAAAGTTATATCTTCCGATTGAAATCACTTGATTGTTAGATTTCGATTGAGTTATCAATGATAACCAAGATCACAACGCTAGTATTTTTATCTAAAGTGGAATCCCGAAGCTCTAGTATTTTGTTACTTTATTTAAACCTCTCAACTAGATAATATCTTTTTCTTCCAAATCTCCCTGTGGTTCGACACTCGGTCTCCCGAGAAATTTTATTACTTGAAATCAACCTACACTTGGGTACGTAACTCTCAAGGAGCTATCACTGATCGCCTAATACAATAATTACAAAACCTGCTTGCCTATTAAGCACAAATAGGCGAGCAGGTGCAGCTGCTCAACTAGTTGGGCGAGCAGCTCAGCTGCTCGCCTATTTCACTACAACATAATTGACTTTATGTAACGTTTTATTGTAATACTTTTAGCTTATGTAACACATTATGGTAACATATTTCTAATTTATATATTATGTTACATTTTATGTAACATTTTATAAATCTGTAACACTTATATGCAACACTTTTAAATAAGTAACACTTTTTAGGTAACACTTTGAAATACGTAACACTCTTTAGGTATCACTTTTACAAAGGTAACACTTCTAGGTAACACTTTCACATAGGTAACACTTATTTGGTAACATTTTTTTAAAGTAACATATTTTACGTAACACTTTAGCATGTGTAACATTTTTAGGTAATACTTTTACATGTGTAACATATATATTTTTGTAACACTTGATATTATTATTTAAATATATATATATATATATCTACTTATATAAAATATACTCAATTAGTAACTATAAAAAAAATATTAGTCATATATAAACATGCCTTAGTCTATAATAATTTATAATATTTTTTAGTAGATATTTTAATAAATAATTTTAATATATATATATATATATATTTATAAAAATTCATATACATAAAATTTATCTATAATTTAAAACAATTTATTACATATTAAATATATATTTTAATTATGTAACTATAAATTACATATGATTTATATATTTTTAGATATAATTATATAATTAATAGAATTTTTGAATGAAATATAGGTAAGAAATAATTTGGTTCACTAATTTACTATTAATATGTGTTAATTTTCACCATTGTTCTACTTAAAAAAATGAACAAGAAAAATGAAAAAGTAAAAAAATTGTTAATGAGTTAAATAAAATTGATGTTCAAAATATGATAAATATAATTTACTAACCAAGATGGTATGTCTTGGAATATAAAATCCAAGAAGTACAAGGTTCAAATCCTAGGAATTGCAATTTTTTTTTCTTTACAACAAGTGTTACCTATAGTTCATATGTAACATTTAATAGGTGTTACATATCAAACGTAACACTTTTTTTTAAAGTGATACGAAAAGTAAAAAAAGTGTTACCTTAGACTTTAGATTACACGGGCAAGTGCAACGCCCGAAAAGTGTTACCTATTTATAATAGATAACACTTTATATATATTAAGTAACACTTTCTTGATGTTACATAATGTCATTTATGTTGTAGTGTTTCTCTCTGGCATAGCTGCTCGGCCATTTCTTGTTTGTTCATTGATTTTTCTTCTATTGTATCGATTCTTCATCATTTTGCCCATGTTCGTCATGCTTGATTAGCCGTTTTGGGACACGTCATCCGTTATCTCCTTGATTACTTTCTTAAGCACTTGGATTAGTTTATTTCATCAACAGTTGCCCCCTAGCTCGATGTTTGTTTGAGCCTTCATGAGAACAACAATTATCGAGCTATTTGGATCATCTGTGAAATTTCCTCGTGGTGTTGAAGTAAGCAAGGGCTCTTCATAATCTGCAATCATTTGGAATGTGGATATAATGAAAGACCCCCGTGGCCTCATTAAAAACCTAGTCGTAAACCACCCTTGTGGATAAACCGATCGTAGGAAAAATGAGATACCAGGGTGTACCCTCATAGATTCATATCCAAATGATGTAAAACACTAAAAATAGGGTTAGTGTACATTTGAGTTGCTGAAATTGGCGATCAGCAGCTTGGATTGATGTTGGCGAGTGGGTGATTAGCAACTCACTAGGCGAGCAGGTAAGCTGCTCGCCTGTTTTGAATCTGGGTAGGCGAGCAGCTGTGCCGGCGAGCAGGTGAGCTGCTCGCCTGTTCCGTGAGCTCCTCGGGCGCGGAATACGAAATGTCTTCCCTTAAATTTCACGCGCCTCTTTTTGGATTTTTAAATAATTACGACCCGGTCCCTAGTTAATTGCAAAGAAGGGCCTCCTTTCTTCCTATAAATATCCAAACCAAAACTCTTTTTATTCTTTTCATCATCTTCACATTTTCGACCGAATTCCACAAGGTTGTTCCTGAGAAAATCTTTCCGTCCTCAACGCCGTCGATTTTCAGAGCAAAGTTAGTGCACTTACTCTCAGTTTTTCGTCTTCTTTCCTATTCTTCTGGTTTCTTTCCTCTGATTACGTCCGGTCGAAGATCGATTTTGGGGATCCGCCGCTGGAAATTCGTAGAGGTTTAGGTGTTCTTCGTGGAATCAGGATTTTGGACTTAGTTTTTTTAGGTTTTGGTATTGTCCGTTGCTTGCCGTACTCGTTGGATTAAGTACTTGTATTTTCTGATTTTGGAGCTTCGCGCCAGAAAAAATAGTGTCATCGCCGTCCCCTGGTGGTTCGCCGCCGCGCAACCTGTAGAATCTCCCTTACGAGACTTGTGGGATTATTCGGATTTGGTGAGAACCAGGGGCACAGGGAGCTTGGTGATCGGGACGGAGTCCTATGAGCAAGATCGGGCGGTGCAAGAACGAAGGCGAGCAGCTGGGCTTGAAGCTGAACGAGCTGCTCGCCCGGATGTTGAAGCTCAAGGAGTTGCTCGCCAAACCAGGCGAGCAGGTGAAG
>JAPKLY010000080.1:495487-718171 GCA_026898435.1 Prunella vulgaris | reverse complement strand
AGCGCAGCTCGCCTCCAAGGCAGGGACTGCTAGGATTTCTCCCAACAGGACCATAGACTGCTTTCATCTCTTGTGGAGGAACATGAATATTAGGAGCGAACACTTGGCATTTGCGACACTTTTTCGCAAATGAAATAGCATCTTCTTTCAGGGTAGGCCAGTAATACACTTGCCTCATGGTTTTGTGTGCCAGTGCTCGTCCTGCAACATGACTTCCGCATATTCCCTCGTGGATTTTGTCGAGAATTTCCCATCCCTGCTTTCTTGAAACGCATTTGAGTAGGGGTGATGAAAACCCTCTCTTGTAAAAATGGTCGTCTATCATTACGTAACGTGCTGCTTGCTTAACCAAACGAACTGCCGCCCAAGGATCTTCGGGCCGTTCTCCCGTGGTTAGATACCTTCTCAAACTTGTCCTCCAGTCGTCGTCTCCCTCGTCCATACTATTATTAAATTTAGTTTAATACCAACAAATTAAAGAGATACAATGCAAATTTAATCAATTTTTAAATAAATAAAACACAATTAAGTTCAATAAAGTTCATAGTATTAATTTAATAAAGTTCACCAAAATTCAAAGTTTTACACAATATTAATTTAATAAAGTTCATCACAATTCGAAATTTTACACAACCCTAATTTAGATCTATATATCTATGTAACATAATTAATAAGTAAATGCCCTTTAATATACTAATTTATTAATTAAAATTTGGTCCATTCAATTTTTTTGGTCTATTCGGTTATGATGGTCCAGAATCTGACCAAACTGAATAGGCCGAATTTTAAAAAATTTAGAACCGAGAATCGAATCGAATTTTTAAGGACCGAATCGAATTGACCGAATTTTATCGGTTCGGTTTAATTTTTTTATTTTTTTTCAGTTTTATGAACAACCCTAGTTGGAATCATTTTATTAGTGAACAATTCACATATTTATACATTTGTATGTGATGAAGTGTCACTGCTTAAGCTTATATGGCCTAATTGAGTAACACGTGTCCTTACATTTGTCACTTATTGCCTTAATATAATTGTAACATGCCTATTTAGCTAATTACATCCAGAGCGAGCACCTCTGAAATAGGCTCTATGGGGCTCTCTGCAGTCCTTGAGTCGTTGCAGCGAACAACTTGAGTAGTTCTTCTAACCATCTTGCTCGCCTCCTGCTCGTCCCACTGTCTTCTTGCCACATGACCTTTATTAATGAGATGATTACTTATGGTAATCTTGGTCTTGCTCGCTTCAGCAATATTTTGATTGTTTTCTGAGCCATCTTGTCCGCCTATCAACAAGTTCGTGTATAGTTTTGGTTGGGGACTTCACTAATGGACGGTGAGATGAGTCTTCCAAATTAGTGGGTAACGATTTATAAAAAAAAAAAAAAATTTGTTAATAATTTGGAAATTTTAACTTCTGAAAAATGTTATAATAAAAAATTAATTCCTCAACAAAATTCTATTTCACAAGACCACAACATAATTATGGCGAAGAGATAAAAGTAGAAAGAAGATGCGTACAACTAGGGTTAAAATTAATAAAGTGACTTGAAGAGCGATTTTTTGCTTTCTAAAATCTGGCTTATAGAGCGTTTTTAAATTGCTCTATAACATCTTTTTATATTATTTTTCACGTAAAATCTTACAGAACAGTTCAAAGCCGCTCTATAACAACCAGATGGGTTAGCTCACTTGGCTACCGGGCTTCTCACTTGAGTGAGTGACCTGAGTTAGATTCACTTTGGGAACGAATTAAAGGGAGATATAGGTAGAGATGTTAAACCGGGCCGGGCTAAACGGGTCAGCCCGTTTAGCCCTAAAAAATACAGGGTTAGGGTCGAGCTTTAGTAGGCCCGTTTAAATCCGGGCTTTTTTGACCCGGACCTATTAGCCCTCGGGCTAAACGGGCCAACCCGCCGGTTAACCGGGTTGGCCCGCCAGCCCGGCTAATTTTTTTTTTTAATTAAATATATATTATTATTATTAATGTTACTGCACGTCTGCAAGTGGCCAAGTGCAATGCCTATAATGAATGTTTTGTAGGCCTGAGCTCTTAGTATTCAAGCCCATTACCAAATTAAAAAACCCAACTAAAACAGAACCTAACTAAAACTCCATTGCAAAATTAAAAAACTCAACTAAGTGCTGATGTTTAGACATTTATCAGTTTATGAATTAAGTGCTGATGTTTAGACTATTACATATTGGTGTTTGAACTTTATTTATGTCTTGATATTTGAATTTATAATTATGTTGAATTATTTTGATGTATTTTAATGAATTTATGAACAATATTTAGATTAATTAGCATTTTATTGCCACTATTATAAATTTTATGTTGAAGATTTAATTTTTAATTTTTTTTAGATGAAACCCGTTTAAGACCCGTTTAGCCCGAGGCCCGTTAGGGTTAGGGTTAGGTCTCAATTATTAGAGGCTCGTTTAGAACGAACCGGATAATGCCCTAACCCGTTTAGCCCGAAGCCCGTTAGGGCTAGCCCTATAGGGTTAGGGCTGACCCGTTTAACATCTCTAGATATAGGGTTGACTTAGAGATAATTCTTAGAGTGTTTGGAGACTTGGCGAACTAACTTCTAACTAGAGTGCATGTTTGCAATCTCTAGTGGAATTGAAAAAGTGATATTAAGTAATTTTAGTAGCAAAATAAAAAATAAGGAGTGTTTTAAACTTAAGAGATTTTGAAAAATGATTAAAAAAATGTGTTTGCAAAAAAAGTGCTTATAAAAAGGATATTGAATATTATTTTATTGGGGAATGTGTAGAAGTGCTTAAGTAGAAGTAAAAAGCTAAAAATTATTGCTTGACCAAAAGTAATAATAAACACTTAGAATAGTTATTGAAAACATGTTTTAAGTGCTTTTATTTAAAAAATAAGCACTTTTATTTTTTATGTTGAGTTTGCAAACATGCACTAAAAGAGCTCTCCAGTAGAGCTCTACAAGCTCAATTGTGTAGTAGTATAACGTGTAATATTAGGATTAAAGAAAAACACACACAGTTTATTGTATAATTAGGTTAAAGTTAAATATTGAGGATTAAAGTGTGGAACTCTTTCACACGTCTGTGGTGATATATTGAATATAAGACAAAACATTGCTGCATGAAATAGTAATAGTAAAAAGGGAAAATACACATTTTTGTCCTATAAGTTTCGTTGATTTTGGTTTTCATCCTCTTAAATTTTAAATTTTTGTTTTCGTCCTTTAACTTACCAAAAATTATGATTTCGTCCTCTTAAGTTTTGAATTTTTGTTTTCATCCTGTAACTTACAAAAAATTATGGTTTTCGTCCTCCAACCGTCTAATCAGTCATACAATAGGTAATGCACACGTGGATTCATTTTTTTTTAAACAAAATACTAACGTGGGGTATTTGGAGGGAATTAGGTTTTGACAAAATACACTTTTAACCGTAAATTTTCTCTCAAATACCGTCCAATACTTACATCTATAGATCTTCTATCCGAATTCATTTTTGAATATGATGTACAAACCGTGCAACGAAATTACAATGACACTTAATATTGTGCTCGAAGCTCGTTGATTCATACGAATTTCTTGAAGACATCAATCTTCCTTTCCGTACAGTGAGTATGCGCTCAAAAGAATTTAGGCTTTTGGATGTTTTGATTTGAGGATCTTTGTTCCTTTTTTTCCCTAATTCTTTCAAGCCTCCATGCCTAGATTTGATCGACTAGGGTTTTGATTTGGGAGGGAATTTACGGTTAATCCTGTATTTTATCCATTAAGAAATAATTTCCTCTAAATACTCACACATCAGTATTTCGCTTAAAAAATAGAAAAAATAGATCTACGTGTGTATTAACAGTTGTGTGACTAGTTATAGGCGGTTGGAGGACGAAAACCATAATTTTTTGTAAGTTAAAGGATGAAAATAAAAATTCAAAACTTAAGAGGATGAAAATCATAATTTTTTGTAAGTTAAAGGACGAAAACAAAAATTTAAAATTTAAGAGGACGAAAACCAAAGTCAACGAAATTTATAGGACAAAAATATATATTATCCCTAGTAAAAATTGTTAATTTACTTAGCCTAATCGATTTGTACGTACTTGTCAAACTCAAAACAAATCACAATAAAAAGAATTAGGTCTTACGAGCAGTATTCAAATTCCATAGGCTTTTGGTTTCAAGGTTACAATCCAATTTTGATATAAATAACTTTTCGATACAATATTATAACTTCTACCACTAAAAATAAGTTGATTAGCTTGCGAATTAATACTGCTCCTAAACATACTCATTATTTATAAATGGACTTACAAATCTATGATTTTATATTTTTGTTTACTCTTCATATATAAATGCACCTTAATTTACTACAAAAATATCCTAGTTTTTCACTTTTTCTTTTAAAATCCAAAACCAATGTCATCCCAAAAAAATTTAGGGACGCTTAGTAAAAAAATTCTTCAATGGTAATGGAAATGAGATATACACATAGTAACTATTATATGTGATGAGAATAAATGAAGTACATAATATTGTTTTTTCTCCTGAATAAGGTAATCATCACCCCCATTTGATTACCTCCATCTCACATTATAATCGTCCTCCTCAATTAATCTCCATACTATAACCAACAACATTTTTTTTTTAATTTTTCCAAAATTGGAGCACAACATTAATTACGTAACCACCATGAATATAAACTCTCATTCAACATATGTAAGAGTAAAGGAGGAAAATGAAATTCCATTCCCATTATCATTGAAAAATTTAAAACAAGCGCGCCCTTAATAAGAATTGGTTTACTTTAGTGAATAGGATAAATAAGTAACTATTTCTTTTTCGTATGATAACTAATCCAATTTCTTCATGTGATAATGCCTATCATTTATATTATATAAACTAAACATAAAATAAATGAGAGAAAAATATAGATATTTTTGTTGAACAAAATAAACTAGCCCTAAAAGTTAAATTATGCAGGGAGGATTTTTTATTTTTATTTTTAAATGTCCATACAACATCAAAATAATTTCTTGATTTAATTAATTCATTCCACGTTGGGGAGTTCATGGGTCCTACTCATATAAATGGTCATAACACATTCCAACAAATCCCAGGATATCTCTGCCTTTGTAATTAATAAGGGGAGGCCCAATATACATATTTCATGACATGTCCCCTTTTTTTTTTTTAAACCAAAACAATAATGTTTAATTAATTAGCTCCTATGTAACGTGTGTAGGCCACATCATGTTTTATGTTGACATTGCGAGATCGTACTAAAAGATATTTTTTCCGTTTTAAAACTATTTTCATATTTTTTTTATTTGGACATCTAACTTTTTTTTTACATATCTAAAAAAAAACTTTTTTCACTCATAAAAGTCAACAAAACACATTTTTTATTTATTTTATTATTTAACTTTATACTGACATACTTATTTTTTCTTAATTAGCGTGCCCAGAATTACTATGAAAATAGTTTCGGGACGGAGGGAGTATGTAAATGGGGTGCCATATGCTCATAATATTAAAATAAATGTGTGAGAACATCTAATAATTTAAGATCGTAAAAGAAAATAATGTGTGAGAACATCTAATAATTTAAGATCGTAAAAGAAAATAATGATAAAATTATAATAGAATATGATATTACCATCGTGGCTTCGTCCCATAGGAATTGTACCCTACGGGATAATATATTATTTTATGAAAAATGTATTTTACATATAAATTAGTGGAATATGGATAAATATGTGTATTTGTTTGTGAGTATGCACATAAATCAATTTTCTTTTAGTAAAGTGCAAGTTTTTGTGGAACGTCCAAATAAAAAAAGTGTACAAATTTCTATATGATAAAGATACTAATATTTATTTTTAAATGTGGTAGCTATTTTTAACAAAAATATTATCTTTTTCTAAAAAATCGGTGATAATTTTATAGCAAAATGCAACGATACTTTTAAGAAAAGTGATAGTCAGCTTTAATAAAAATATTGTTATTTATTTATTAAAATCTATTCAGTACTTTTTAAAAGTGATAACTTTTTAATTAATAAGTGACTCATTTTATATTGGTCTCATGTCATGAGACGATTTCACGCAAGACTTACTCTTAAATTTGGGTTAACTGTAGTAATTAATTTTATGTTTTTATCAGTTACAATATGTATTTATTTTAAAGAGTAGGTCTCTTGTTAATTTGAGTTCACATAAATTTTATTACTGTTATGTATAATCATTATCACTATTATAAAAATATACTTGATTTTTTAACAACGATAGTGTATATGCATAATAGTGATAGTAAATATACATAACATTGATAATGTATACATTAATAACTGATAAAATCGAGTTCATACAAATTTTTGTCTATTTTAAAATGTAATGCACCACCTTCTATGTTTTATAATTTAAAATATTTAATAATTTTTTGGTAAAAATAAAATGACATTGTTGTAAAAATATGTATAAATATCCATACAAATGCCAACAAATAAAACGAATAAAAATGACGTCTTTAAAATATTTAAGAGATATTTCGAAAGTTAAACAACTTATTTTAAGGATGTAATTCTCGTTGGAAAAATTCATAATTTTATTTGCTGATATTGGAATCTATGTGTCATATCCAAGAATTATGTCATTTAACATTGTTGATGAAAAATCATTAGATGTTTTATATTGCATAATTTAAAAAATGTTGCATTAAATTTGAATATAATATATATCTTATAATTAATAAAAATAATTTTTTTTTGCAATTAACACTTTAAAATACTTGAAGGAGATGTAATGATAGATAATCTCTATTTCATTTTTTAATTTCACTTGTTGTTTTATCTTTTGTAACACATAAATTCAAAATTACGATGATTCATTGGATACCTTTTTTACATTTCATATATTATCTATCCAATCTAAAAAATAAAACATAAAATTAATAATAATTCACTTCATAAGTATTTTTAAGATAAATATATATTGATAAAAAAATATGAAATACAATAAAATTTTGCAATTGATATCATACTGAAATCAATATTTGTAAAACGTGAAAGTTTGAAAATAAATTCACAAAACGCTTTTAATATCATTTATTTGATTTTTCAGTTGAAGTTTTACTTTTATGTTAAATATTTTAAAATATTTTCCCCCATCCTAGAAAATTTATACACTTTTTTTATTTGATGTTTTACACCAATATACATACTATTAAAAAGAAAAATATTAATTTACATACACGCTCAAAAAAAATTTATACATAATTATCCATATATCATTATTTTATTTAAAAACACAAAATTTTAAGAGTTCAAATTCAATTAAAATAAAAAAAGTATTATCTACTATTATTGAAATTTTTTAATCGAATTTGATTGGCTTTGACCTGCCCTATCCGTTGGAAGGACGGGACAGTCCTATTATTTAGTTAATTTATTAATCAATTTAGGGTTCATTTGGTTCAATAGATAATATAAATAACTCAAAATAAATTAGACAAGATTATAATCTATAGATTATTATCTAGGAGTTAAATAATATATTTGGATTGATGGATTAAGATAATTAGTAATGTAAGATAATTTCATTTTGAATGCTTGGATTGTAAGATTAATAATAAAAACATATGTAATTGACAATTTTGTCTTTATATCATAAACAAAAATAAAGTGAATTATGGTTCTCATTTTCAATATAAGAGGAGTATTTTAGTAGAGATAAAAATAATGGATTATTATCATACCTCTACACCAAGATAATATTATATTTCATACATAAGATAATTGAAATTTTATTTTAAGCTTTTTATTAATCTTGGACATTTGTCCATTAAACCAAATATCAGATTAGATAAAATAATTTAATTTATCTTAACTTATCTTACGAACCAAATGAGCTTTAGAGAAAAAAGAAAATGAACAATCATAAACAACTGACCCATAAAATTTAGTGGCAAAACCCCCAAATGTAGGGGGAAAAGAGCATCATACCTCTTTATAAAAAAAAATGTCCAAAGCAACACCTATCTAGAGATATGAAAATCATGTTCTTTCAACAATGGTAGATATCTGCTATATTGTATTTTGAATACATTACGTTGATGGGATTGAGTTATTTTCTTAAACAAAAAATAAAGGTATTTTGACTACTATAATTTTCCAAACATTTCCCCAAGATTTGATATATATACTCAATTCGCTCATAATAAATAGTCTTATTTTTTTGCACGTAGTTTAATACAATATGTCGCAGAGTATTACGGAGTATTGTAATGTACTGATGTCTGTTTACGATGTTTATGAAAAGTATGTTTGTCCTTTTTCCATAAATAAATACTTTGATCATAAATAAATCTCACATTATTCTATAACATCATACGATATATCGAATTAAAATACATGACTATTTCCTGTAGAGGGAGGGAGGGAGGGGGAATTTAATATTTTAGGGAGGTTGAGACAACAATTGCAGGCCTCCTCTTGCTCCACAACTTACACATGTTATGGGCCAGTGGGCCTTTCCCAACAAAAACATACAAGGAAATTAAATAATCACACCTTCTTTTTTAGAAAAAATAAATAAAAAGGAAATTGCATTAGAATGATTTACATATATGTTAAAAAAAATCACTATATTTACAAATAGGTTCAAAATATTTGCACAGAAGCACATTTTTTTTCTGCACAGAAGCATTATTTTTTCTGCACAACACCTATTTGTAAATATAGTGACTTTTTTGAACTTATATTTAAGTACCCATTGCATTACTACTGAAAGACATACTGTATTAATAGCTTATTGTATACTGAAAGACATACTGTATTAATAGCTTACCTACAATATTAAACTAGTGCGATGGCATTGGATGAAGCCAAGTCACGAATTTCATAAACTCAACTACTGTCGTTAATTAGGTTATGGAAGGTGGGGATTGCTCCTCAGTGTGTTTTTGAGACGGTATTATGTATCGTCCACCACTAATATAATATTAGTTTTTATAAATAAGAGCAGTATTAATTTTGTGAGCAATAGTTTTAGATGATATAAGTAAACAATATAGATAGTGTATATTGAACAATGTTTTCATAAAATTTTGATGATAGGGTAGTCCTTGTACAAAAATGTTGTAAAAAGGAGACAGAAAATACTGGTGGTTAAAAACAAAGAACTATTTCTATAACAGAAGTGAAGCAAGAAGAAAGATAATACGCTAAGATATTGTATTTTTAGAGAAGCAAAATATGTATACATAAGAGTGGATTTCAAGGAAGAGGGTAAGCACACCCACACCCACACCCATGTCCCATAGAGAAAACCTTTGTATCGAATTTAAAAAGGCAAAGTATGATGAAAAGTTAAAATGCGAATTTAAAAACAATAGGAATGCCAAAGAGACGCAAATTATAAAGGTCGTGATAATCCAAAAACTAGCAAAGTAGCAGATAATAGATGTACGCATAAGATGGGAGCATGCATGAAGGCCCTAAAAACATTAAGTCTTCAAATAACAACAGAGGAAAGGATGATGGTAAGAAATGAAGTTCTTCATTCAGATCTGCTTAATTGTAGCCCAAATTAAATTAAGGGCTAGATCATCAAAAGCTTCAACGACTGGGGCAGAATGAGACGTTTCTAAAGCGGACTCACCAAAGATTGTAAGATTATACAACAATGTATCAGTCGGAGATAAGTATGGGGACAGATGGACTTCATGAGAAAACTCTATGCATAGTAGGAAAAAACTTTAAGATTTCTTCCTTGAAGAACAAGAAGTTTCTCACTCTCAGAAGAGACAATTTTTCAGATTCAATAGTAGCATTTTGAGCTTGGATTTTCTCAACCTCCCTTAAAAGATAGGCCAGCTCTTGATCTTTATACGCTAGCTCAGAAGTAAGAGACTCATTGTTCTCTGAATTCTCAGCTTCCAACAGATGGGCGTTGAAATCCAAAAACTGGAAAAAAAGAGAAAATATAGTTTAGCAATTGGAAATAAAAAAACCACTACTCCAATACTGGTAGAATAGTTACCTCAGTAAGTTTCTCATACATGAGATCCTTCAAAACAGGAACGAAAAGTTTAGAGTCTGAGGGCCCAGCTTTGGAAGCCTTAAAAATTTTAAGAATTGAACGTTCTCTTTTTGGACAAAAAGAAGAAATGAGGTTCAGGATCTTCAATGGACATTGTAGAACTAGAGCTGGTATGCTTGGTAAAGAGAGTCTTCTTCAAAACATGAGGTCCCGAAACAACTATCCTTTTTCCTTTCTTCTTAGGAGAATGAACCTCAACTATAGCCTTATCACTTGAAGAGGGACGAGGTGGTCTTCTCAGTGTGGTTACCATGGGTGACCATTCTCTTGGGGACCACTCCGAGGTCAGCTCACCTTGTGCCAAGTGGCATCTTTGGTGATTTGTTGGTATACAAATGATTCTTCTTGTGCCACTTTCATGGTAGTGCCAAGTGCACAAAAAGCACCACAACTACTTCTCGGGGATCAATATCACGCTCATTCTTGCTATCCAAGTAAGGCAATTGTATTTGGGCTTGAGTTCCCAGTGGAATAAGATCTCACGTCTCAGTTCTGACTTCTGGTCCATCTCTCATCGTTGGAGAGGAAAATCTATTATCTCAACATGTCCTTCTCTATGGTATGAAAGACCTTCGTATTGAGCTTTATTATACTGAAAGGGTTTCTTATCTCCAGCCCTATTTTGGATCAATTCTGAGAGAAGATTCATCTCTGCTAGAGTCAGAGAATACTTATTTTTTATGTGGAAAAATAGGTGCTTATTATTCCCACATCCCTCCTGATAAAATTTTTATATTCTTAATAAAATATTTAATATTTTAAAATAATTTAATGATACATTTATCATGATTAATTTTCATACAAAACTTTATTATGAATATCATACTCCCTCCAAGCCAAATCATAAATTGTTCCATATCAGTTTTCATGCCATAAAAAAAAAAAAAAACCTTAATAAATTTGGTCCTCACAATATACATATATTTACCCATAATTACTACAGTTACACTTAATTTAATAATTACTACCTCCGTCCCGGAACTACTTTCATAGTAGTTCCGGGCACGCGAACCAAGAAAAGTAAATATGTGAGTGTAAAGTTAAATAATAAAATAAGAAAAAGTGTATTTTATTGACTTTTGTGAGAGAGAAAAGTTTCCTTTTTTGGTGTGTGAAAGAAGAGTTGAGACGTCCAAATAAAGAAAGTGTGAAAGTAGTTTTGGGACGGAGGGAGTATTTTTTATTTTAACAAAAAAAATTTACAAAAAACATTCATCAAAATTTAACCCGTCACATCTTTTTAGTTGAATCAAAATCACGATAAATTCATATTTTTAGATGAAATAGAAAGTCTATTGCTGGAAAATCACTTTTATTTTAATAAAAAAGTCATCCATGTAACCAGGTGGGTTAGCTCACCTGGCCACTGGGCTCCTCACTTTAATAAGTGGCCCAGGTTCGTATCCCTTTGGGAACGAATTAAGTGAGATATAAGGTAGCTTGGAGAAAAATCTTGAAGTATTTAGGAATTTAATGAAAATTTAGGGGATCGATCTTGGAAGGAGTATGAAATTTTGGGCAGATGAATTGCACCAACATAAGAGTCTGCATAAGGATTGATTGGAGATATTTTTTATGGCAAAGTTGTTATAGATTTTATTGACCTCGACTTTTGATACACTTGATGAATATTTTGATATATTTGACCAAATATTTGATATTTTAAAATAATATCATGATAAGCTTATCATGAACTATTTTCATACAATACCGACTCATTTTCTATATATCAAGGAGAGGTAATAGTGCTGCACATAAGCTGACGAAGGAAGCGATGAACTCTTTGCATCCTTAGAATTCACGATTTCTTCTAAAATTTTATTATGTAGTATCTAATTAGCACTCTCACCTAAATAGAGTGTGATTCTTGAGTATGCGCATACTACTGCCACATGACGGATCCCTGTTAATGGATACTCGAATTCACTTTGCGAATCTTACTTGTTAATCATTAAATATATATTTTCAATTAAATTTTATAATATTATATAATTTAAATTGACAATGTGACACTTACATTAAATTAAATTTACTGTTATGATGTATATAATAGGCTAATGAAACTTGAATTAATATTTTATTATTTAATTTATATTAATTTATTTAACATACTTAAGTTTTGATTAGAAAAAAGGTAAATTTTATACATTTAATTTACAACTTTTAATATATATATATATATATTATGTGTTATACATAATAAAATATAAATAAAATGACGTATCCTTAATGAAAATACACCCAAAATTTTAATAAAATTTGCATTCTCGTATCTTATCGCCTACATTTTTATACTCGCATCTGTGCAACAAAGCTGAATTCTCTCGATTGAATAGGAATAGAAAATCTAATTTGGACTAAAAATTTATCCCAAAATTGATGTCAAAATTGATACTGCTCTAAGAGCATCTCCAACCGTTTACACCACTCTAGCGCAGAGTTCGCACTAAAGTGACGCAGAATTTGAAATTCACCTCCAATGGTTCACATTACATTCTGCGCTACATATATTTTTCTTAATTTTTAATAAGTTTAATTTATATAATTACAATTTAAACCTAAAAATATTACAATTTAAATTTAAAAGTATTACAAAATATTACATAAATAAAATTATTTTTTTAAAAAAATCTAGCGCGGCTGAACAGTGCGCGCTAGAATCAGCGCGACACTGTTCACAACTCTCATGTGGCGTGAAATTATAGCGCTGCATTAGAGGTAAAATTCATCTCCACCTTGGCGCATAGCGCAGGGTTGAAGTTGCTCGAAGGCTACTTTTTTTCAAAAAAAAAAAAAACGATGGGGTATGACTATTGAATAATTTGTCGGGTCCATTTGGATTGATTGTGTCCCCTAATTAATCATTGCGCCTGTTTTTCATCAACTTCTCACCGAACACCTCTAAAATCATTGTCACATCATCTCAAATTCTTTTGTAACTGTAATCAAATTCCTGTGGGTCGATATACAAATTTACAAATAAATAGTCTTTTCATCTTATAATTATTTTTACACTTCTAAAAAGAATAATTTACACTTATATAAATTAACACAATATTATTTATTTTATTATTTAAGGGTAAGTCTCGTGTACAATATGTGCATCATGTAATTTAAGTGTATTTTTAAATAATTAGATTTGTTTTTACTTAATAATTAGAGCTTTGTGCAGTTACAATTGGATTGTCATAACTATTCAGTGTAATCAGTCATAACTGTTTAGTATAATCAATTTCAATTGTTTAAAAATATATTTGAGTTACACGATGCACTTAATGTATATAAGACATTTGACATTTTTTAACTCCATATTGTGATCAGAATAATTCAGAGCCACTAATCCACTTCAAACCCAGCTTTTTTATGCAACCCGACTGGATGTTGAGTCACAATTTTAATAAGGTGAGACCAAGATAGCGAACTAAGATGTGGCCTTTGAATCCCGCTTCGACCATTCAAGTCGAGGCCAGTGAAAGGTCAAATCTCGACAGTCTCGCTCATAAACGACAATGTAGATGGACTAAGCATTTCACCCACAGTTTAGGTACTTCGAAGCCGAAGCTAAGTTTGAGAACGAAGCCCGAAACAAAGTTCAGATAGATTATTTAAGAAATATATATATGATTGATATGGTATAATATAAATCATACTTGCCAAGGATAAGATCTTTACCCGAAGCCAGAACACAAAGAGTAATATGTGTGGGCCAAAGGAGATGACTTCGGCCCGAGGTCGAAATACACAATTGTGTACGAACAACTGCTACTATAGATCATGACTTCGACTGTCTAGATCATGGAGAAAAATTGCTTAGATCACAGGATTGGTCCCGGACGAGACGAGATCTTATCCCACTCAACTAATGTTAATTGTACCCTATGCATAAGAGCTCATGTGGTCATAATAAAGGAGTCTTGGTGTTCTATAGCAATACACAATCTGAAACTCTTGATATTTGTGTTGTCTTAGAAACTAAACCACCTAAATCGGTGATGATACTATTGCATATAAAAAATATTACTACTTCAAAAACTAACACTATTACTTATAAACAAGAAATATTGATGCACATACAATTGGTGCACCTACACGTCACCTTCGTTTAAAACATTTTGGGGGCAGAGGTAAAAAAAAAAAAAATCGATGCCTCAAGGATATTTAAATAATTGCACTTGGACCCTTTGTTTTATTATTTTTAGGAAGGTTGAGTCATGTGTACGCCAAAAATACCATCAATGCATGAAATGATAGTAGACTATACAAAAACCATAAAATTCCAAAATTTAAAAACTATTACAATTGGGGTGATACCAAAATTGATAATATTTACATTTTACAATAGAGGTTGAATAGTTGGTCCCAAAATGTGAAAGACTTGAAACTTAATGCCCCTACCCTTCAATTGTCCTATTTGTCGACCAATTCAACTCTGAACAATATGATGACTACTAACAATATACAATCAAGTACCCATGTGACATGAGCTGTAAAATATTGCCTTCACATTTAAATCCTTATTATCAACATCAAATTTAATGGCTTCATTTCTTTGCCTTTTATCAATAAGTGGTGTACATGCTCTGATTGATGATATTGAAATTGAGGGTGTATACACCATTTGCACTGCATCCTTTTTTAGAATGGTATTGCTTCTAATGCTGACTAGTATTATCTTGTCAAAAAAAAAAAAAATGCTAACTAGTATTACACGTTTTATTGAGTGGTATTATTTGAAAACCAATTGCACCGTGCACATCAGTTTGAGGGCCTGCTTGATTGGACGCTTTTGTAGGTGAGTAATGGTAATCAAAATCATAATATGTGTTTGAAATGACTCTACTATGACTTTGATTGACAAAAACTAAGGAATCAACCATAGTTCAGCTACATGAGAACTATGATTTTCATTCCATACATTTTTCATTCCTATACCCTTTCCATTTCTTACAATTATACCAAACGACCCCTGAATAATATTACTCAAAACTAGTTGCATTGCGCACATCAATTGAATAGTGCAACTTGTTCACACAAGTGTTCGTAATTGAATTGGTGAAAACCCCCACCGTTCCTTCACGCATGCAAATGGTGAGTATCTAGATATACGAATTTGGATAGTGATTGTGAATTGGAGTAGAGAGACTAATTCTACTGTGGGATAATTTTAGTCACCTATCTCTCTTATGGTCCATTTCATGCAATTAGGAAGTGTTCCCAAATATATATTCATTTCGTTACACAAAGATGATCACCATTAGTGTTATTTAAGAAAATTGAATTTAGCCTACAAATTCCTAATTCTCAACTTGATTAATCCCAAAATACCTTAAATAGGTGTATTTTAGAAAAATTACAATCGCAAAATAAAAATAATGACTATATTTTGCGACAAACAGACAAACAAACAAAGAAAATGCGACCATTTGTTTTTGGACGGAGGGAGTATTTAACTATGAATAGTCTCTACAAAATCGATAGCCACATCCCAACAAACGCATTTAACAAGTCAACAGATGATTCCGAACCAAAAACTTGCCAACTCTTGTTAGCTTTGCAACATTCAAGTGCAAAGATTTCAAGTCCTAAGGGAGTGTTTGGTTAACACCTTTTAAAGGTGAGTAATAGTAATCAAACTCATAGTGTGTGTTTAAAATGACACTACTATAACTTTAATTCCCCAAAACTAAAGAATCTACCATAATCAACTATTTGAAAGAAAGGTATGACTTTCCATTTCCTTTCAATTATACCAAATACCCCCTAAATTGTACTCCCTCCGTCCCGTATGAATTTGCACCCTACAGGACAACACATTTTTTAAAGAAAATGTGTTTTATATATAAAGTAGTGGCATATGTGTATATATTTATACATGTGCACGTAAATCAATGTTTTCTTTTTTGGTAGTGTGCAAATTTGTGTGGGACGTCCAAATAAGAAAAGTGTACAAATTCATGTAGAATAGAGGAAGTACAAATTACAAATTCCCATGTAATAGCATATGGTAATTAAGTCAAAACTAAGCACGAAAATAAAAGCCTAGGAAACCAAAACTAATTTGAAATAATATCATCATAAGCAAAAAAATAATATAAAGAGCAGTCAAAGAGTGAAGAGAGTCTATTGCCACCCTGTCCTAGTTTGAAAAGCATTCTCTATTCATTAATAACATCTTCGAGAGTACCCATGGACTTGGGACACCCATCCCCTGTCTCTGATTCTTGATATAACCTAGGTATAGCTTTTATACTTTATGTGCAATATGCAAGGAGGAAACATATATAAAAAATGACATCTTCAACATATATATTCATTCACTCAATTATCTCACTCTCCATTCCCAATCAAAGAAGTGATCAACAATTGTTTAAGACATTAGTATCACATCACATGGGATGGCCCAGAAAAACAGCGAGATCGCCGCATAATTTGCTCCGAATTATGATAAAGAAGATAGCAATTTGAGTTATAATGTACTACGATCGTCAATATGTAGTAAATTAAAAATAATTAAATCAAGAATCAATGAGGATCATTAGCAAGGCCAACAGAGAGAGTGCTTAGTGGAGCCAACCTCATGTGCTGATCCTGAGCTCTGTGTCTCTTAAACAGGGGCTCCGCTGACCACGAGTCATTCGAGCTATCAGAATTGAAATACGCATCGATCACGCCAATTGGACTGCTCGGAATTGTCTCGTGCCTGCGTTTGTTGCATAGCTTTTTACGGTCATGATGATTCATTAACTCCGCGATGAATTTATGGCAATCAGCAATGTTTTCCTGTTGTGATTCATAATCAAGAATGTAAGTCTAAATCGGGTTCTAAAACTCTGGTATTTAATAGAAAGATCGATATATGAACTCCCAAAACTACTAATTAAGCCAACCTTGCTAGTTCTGAGGGCACTCATAAGTTGATCATGGCATCCCAGTGAATCAAAAGGCTCAATTTCTTCAAGAACATATTTCATTGTTGCAGCAGCGATAACAGAAGGAAGATAATCAACAAGCTTACTATCTACATTTATACACAATTATGAAGGCATTAGGGATCTAATTAACAACAAAATAAAATCACATTACATTAAATGAAATCGTTGGTAAATCTATCCAATAAATATCAATTAGAACAAAGAGATCTACTTACCAGTGATGAGAGAGAGAATGACATTCTCACACCTGCTCGAGAACTCCAAATGTAGGTTGTCTATCAGCTTAAATCTCCTTGCAATGTGGTCAAAGAAAGAGATTGGAGTCACAGGATTCATTTTCCATTGGAGTGTAGAGAGTACCAAAAGCTCCATTCTCTGAATAGTTTTAGCTTCAAACACATGCTTGGATTCTTCCACCTGAGAACAAATCAAGCATAACGCCAATCAAAAAACAGAAAACCCCCAAATTTTATCACAGCAACTTTCAGTTGGGCATTTAAACAAACACCATGAATGCACAATAGAAACGCACCTGAAAGTCCAACAACAGTGGTACTTGAGTCTCCTCCACCTTGGCGGCGATAGAAAGGCACGCCACAGCTGCCAATTGACTCATCCATGCTTTATCTCTCTGAAAACAAGGACTTGCGATAAACCTATCGTAATAGTTCACAGCCAAAACAGCAGTCATGGCGGTGAACCCGTAATGCGCAATCACCTTCAGCATCCAGTTAACAGCCTCATTTCTCACCATTTTCAGAAACCCATCTGAATTCAAACAACCGTAACTCAAACGCTCTTGCTCCTTCTCCTTAGACAACAGGCCGGAGATCTCCTCATCCTCCCAGAAAAGGTCGTGCTCCGACAGTAAACAAAGGGGCTTTCTGCAAATCTCATTGAAATCTTCGATCGGTGGCTCTTTTAGCAAAAACCCACCGTCAAATCGGTCTTCGTCACAGTAAAGGGCATCGAAAATTGGATTTTGGAGGAGGGGCTCTTGTTCAAGGAAATGCGCAACCATATTCTTCTTCGGGGAAGAAGACACAGGGGCCTCTGCTCATTATCTTCAGGACATTAGGGCAAAGCTCAAAAGATTGAATCTTGGGCACAGAAACATATCTTCTTGTGTTTGTTTTTACCCCTCTTTTGGCCCTTTTTCCTCTTAATCTCTCTTGTGTACTGAAGAGAGAGACGGAGAATGAGAGAGAAAGGAGAAGGGAGCAAAGGAGGAGAACTAGCGAGTGGGGCTTTTTATCCCAAGTCATGGAGTTGGGGTGGTGTGGACAGCGGGGCAGATTGGGGACGTAAGGGCATTATCGTAACTATACACAACCTAGAAATTTGTCCGTACATGGCCCGTGTTAATTGTCGGGTGAATTTGAAAATGAATGAATTTAAACAAAAATACATGTAAAAAGACATACAATTTAAGTTGAGAATTATAAAGAGATGGGAGAGAAGGAAAAAAGTAAGCAAAATGAAAGATGAAAAGGTGGAGGGGAGGGATTTCAGAAATGACATGGGTTTAAAAAAGATTTAGAATTCCTCCATTTTAAACATAAAATGGAATCTAAGTATTTGTAAATTCATGAAGAGTGTTGTTATTTGTGTGTGAAATCCATGGATTTCAAATCCACTCATCCAAATGGAGTCTAATATAATCATTTTGTTATATTCTATAATATACTTATTTAGGTGATATTTGATACGGAAAGTATTCATATTAATGAAAATAAGAATTGGTAATTACAATGATTAATGAGAATAAAATATGGTTAGTAAAAAATATTTTGATTTGAAATATTTATTAATTTTGATATTTTATATTGAATAGAGAAATATTCTCTCTGTCTCACTATATGTTGCTCATTTTGTTATTTTCGTCATTCTCTTTATATGTGTTTATTTACTTTTTTTATCTTTTTTTGAAAATTATTATTCACTTTTTTATTACTATTTTTATTATTTTTTACACTATTTTTATTTTTTTATATATATTTTTCATCACATCACTTATACTTTTTCACTTTCATCTTAATATGTGTGTCCAAAAGCAACGAGCAACATATATCGGAATGAGTACATTTTTCTTACAATATTAATCTTATTAGTTGACTAAATATGAATATAGAGGAAATAAATGCAGAATATACTCTTATTTTTCATGTAAAATAACCTTGAAAAAATATGCAAAAGCAACAAATGTTTTGGGACCAGATTTAAGCCACAAACATTTCAACCCAATCGAGAATTATTTTTCTTTTTAAGTTAGATAATTATTACTTATTTTTATTATATTTCTTTATTTTTATAATTATCCTCCTTAATTATTCACTAATGTCAAAAAACAAAATCTTTTTTTTTTATGTAAATTAAAGCATAATACTAGTGATATTAGCACCATAAAAATAATAATTCATCCAATTTTAGTGGCTTAGTTGAAAATGAGATTTTCATTCTCATTCTCATTGATAAATTCGGAATCCCCTTAGTAATTCGACTATTTTTATATATTAAGAGCTAATATTGTGTGAACAAGTTTCAATGTAAATTGGTTTATAAATTATAATATATAATTATAAAATAACAAATACCCTTTAATTTACACCTTATAGCATAAACAATTAATACTCTTCAAATCAATTTCACGGTGAAACTTATTCACAAAATACTTGTAATAAAATAATACCATAAATTTTAAACACATCGACTCGTTGGTTGAATAAATGTTAATAATATTAGTTTATATGTTTAACGTTATTATTGATGAATGTAATGACATCAATTTCATATAGTGAGCAAGTTTCACTAGAAACAAACTCATTACTGATCATTACAAAAAAAAACTATGTTTAATGACAATTGATATTTTGTGACTAAAAACACATGTATATTGACAAATTTTCATTATGTTACAAAATAACATAGTTAGTGATAATTTCTAAATTGTCAATATTTAATTGAATATTTATCACTAAAGATACATATATAGCGACAATAATTTTTGAAAAAAAATAAGATAGTTTATAAAATTGATATTAATTACAAATTGATTTTGTGTAAAAAAGAATGTTTCTGTGCAAAAAAATAAATAAATTATACTTATGTGCAAATATGTGAATTAATTTGTAATATAGTTACTAGTTTGAACCAATATGCAAAATTTTCATAATTCTTTATGTTACAAAATAACGTAATTAATGATAAGTTTATATATTGTTAATATTTAATTGAATATTATCGCAGAAAACACATATTTGGTGACAAAATTCATATTGTACAAATTTTTTTTGATAATTATTATCAGTTTTGTATATTGTGAATATTTTATTTAATATTTGTCACTAAAAACACATAAATAGTGACAATAATTCACTATGCTCTAAAAATCATAATTGTATGTTAAATAATAACAGTTTTGTATATTATAATTTTTTTTCTTTATATTTGTTCCTAAAGCATACATATAGCGATATTAGTTTACTATGTTACAAAATACCATAATTTTATGTTAATAAATAACAACTTAATTCGCTGTTAGTATTTTATTAAATATATATGACTAAAAGCACGCACACATATAAGTAATACTGATTCAAATATTATAAAATATCATAAATTATCATAACTAGTTACAACTTGGTTTATTGTCATTATTTATTAATATTAAGAGTGTGACTTCAAAATTCAAATCAACTGGGCCACATGCTCAGTAATGTCACTAATTAAAAACAAAGTGTGCCACTGTATATACCCCAAATTCCTCTACACATACCCCAACTACTAAATATACCTCATTTTTTTACTATTATATCTTTTTTAATATTTTACTAAGTCTTATTCTCTTCCACATTAATGCTCCACGTTACAATCGAATAAGATTTTAGAAGGATTCAACTATAGGAACACCCATATTTTTTTATCCATCGTAGACGGCTTTCACATCATCTACACGCTTCTCCAAATCTTGCCCGAGGGCCTGATGATCACCAAGAATATTGGTTTTTCACACATATTCTTGGTTTTTCACACAAACATATTTGTTGGCGGCCCGATGCAGTGCACGGAATTCTTGGATCATTCGACATGATCCAATCTCGTAGTAGCGTTCTTGTTGAAAATACTAGTTATGAAGCCGTTGAATAGACAAGGATAATTAGATTGCTAATCATTCTCGTAGTAGGATTCGTTTGCGATTGGATTAAAAGCAGTTGTTGATAGGATTTATCGAAATTATCAGAATTTGGGCCCTGTTACCGTCTTGGCTCCTCTAAAATTTGGATTTGTGTCTTCGTCTTCCCCATTTTTTCGACAAAATTGTGAGATTTCATATTCTGGTTTTAAAGATTTACTTATATTGAACTGGTTTCAATTGATGTTTCGTCTGTGAGGACTATATTTCCTGGTTATCTCAAGATGGATAAGCTTTCTAGAAACATGTCTGTTAATGGAGTCGTATTAGGCCATCTCATCCAAAATTTAGTGATTCATGACATTTTTAGAAATTTTGATTTGGAATTTTTTTTCACTTCATTAAGTAGAGGGTGCGACTATTCATACCCCAAATTCCTCTAAACATACCTCAATTATTAAATATATTCAATTTAAAATAAAAAATTAATTTAAATTACTAAACATACCCCATTTTTTATTAATTTTTTTTATCTATTCTTCTTCTATCTCAATTCATGTTAATGATCCACAGTGCGTCGCCATTTTTTTTAAGAAATGAGAACTAAAACTTTGCCTTGTCATTTTATCTGTTGCAACCGAATAAAATTTTAAAATAATTCACTAGACGAACGCCATGTCTTCTTCTCCATGCTCCTTCAGATCTCACGGAGCTTTATTTTTTTCCGCCTGAAAATCACCATTTTCCCCATAAAAAATTCCATAATTTCCAACCTTTCTGTATCGTCATGGAAAATATATAATTTAGATTAGTTTGATGTCACTAACAAAACATAAAAAATGAGATTAAATTGATCGTAGAACGGTAGAATAGTTTCAAATATGATTGGACTCCATGAATATAGCCGTTAGGACATGGGAGAGATGAATACTAGGTCAAAATTTAAAAAATATATATTAATAAAAAATGGGGTATGTTTAGTGTTGATAGAATTTGCTAATCGACGTTTGTTTATGTGGCTTTACAACGGGTTAAATCTACCAAACAATAATCTTGTGATTTTGTGTTCTTGGGGAGGGAGAGAATTTAGAGAGAGAGAAATATTGCAGTAGGGATTGTATTAATTATGAGAGAGTGTTCCTGAATAGTACAAGAGAGGTCTTATATATAGGTGTGTCAGTGTGAGACGGCACCTTACGAGCCTATATGGCTTCCGGTGTTGACGAGGGTTCCTTACCCTCGTCTTGGTCCCTCACACTGCTTCCCATGTCATGCCTCGTCCTACTACTATGTCTTAGATTAGATGGGCCTCATTAAAAACCTCGCCGTAAACCACCCTTGTAGATAAACCGGACGGAGGGAAAAAGAGCGTACCATTGGGGTCTTATAGACTATCATGCGAGCTCATGGGCGAGCTCAGAGATGGATACTCGGGCGAACTCAAAGATGGCCAAAGAGCGAGCTCGCAGCTCTCCAATTCAGGCGAGATCTGACGCCTTGGTGCCCCTGGCGTCGTATAACAGGTGGCGTCTCGGATGTCGGAGGTGCACTTGACACCCTGGCGAGCTCATGGGCGACCTCCTAAATGATATCTTGATTCTCTAATCTGCCTCGAGTAGCTCGCCCATCAACAATTGCCCCTCAGCTCGCCTTCATAATGACTCATGACATGTGTGGGCGAGCTGGAATGCGATCTCTCGGGCGAGCTCCACGAGGCGGTCTCTCGAGCCGACGTGGGTGGAGTTCGAGGCGTCGCACACATCCCCACAAGTGTCGTTTCCCGCGCCCATAATATTAACTTTTCAAATTCTTTGCAAAGAAGCCCCTGGTCTTCCAGGAATTTCGAGCCCTCGCCCAACGTCTATAAATAGGTGAAATCAAGAAAATTCTTCACTTTGCTTCGTCACTTCTCAGAGCGCATTTCTGACGATCGTTTCTTCGCTCCCAACGTGTCTCCGTGCATTCCTCAAGGTAGAAATTCGGATTTTTTCTTTTTTCTTGTTCAAATTCTTTTTGTTGAAAATCAAAACTTTCCGGCGACGCCTATACCATGTCTGAGAATTCCTCGAGCCGCACCCCTCCGAATCGTGATTTGGGAAAAGAACTAATGACTGATGACTGTCCAAACCCCCAAGCGGCACCTGTGATCATTTCCTCGGGCTCTGGGGCGAGCTCTGAAACTCTCCCGACAGTGGCGAGCTCTTGGGGTCGGTTCGTTCTGACTCTGGCGAGCGGGCTACCAATTCCGGCGAGCAATCCCCAATCCGCGAGCTCTGGGATTACTCCGAACGAGCTTCGGGGGGAGCCATGGCCCCGAATGAAGAAGAGGTCACCGAGACCGAAACTCAGGAGGAGGTCGCCGAGGTTGGGGCCGGCGACATTGCTGGCGAGCTAGCCCGCGAGGTTGACGAAGAGGTCGGCGAGGATACGGGGACGGAGGTCACTTATGAATATCTCCATTTTATCGACTTTCCCTTTCCCAAGCTTCCGGAATACCAAATCCCCACCGAGGTCGTGAATGACTTTGACTGGAACGAATACGTGAGAGCCCACAGGGCGAGCTTCCCCTTACCTCGGCGAGCTCCGATCCGAAAGGCCGCTGGCAAATCTGACCTCAAA
This sequence comes from Prunella vulgaris, assembly GCA_026898435.1. NCBI lineage: Eukaryota > Viridiplantae > Streptophyta > Magnoliopsida > Lamiales > Lamiaceae > Prunella > Prunella vulgaris. The sequence continues at coordinate 694,398 of JAPKLY010000080.1, read as the reverse complement.
GCAAACGGGGTGGAGAGCATCGTCAGCGAGTTTGCCCTCCCGGATATTCGGAGACGATTCCGTATTCCGTTGGACATATTCATGTATGCCACTGAGGAGAAAGAGCGAGCCGACCTCCCCCCTGCCGGACTTACAGCTATCAACTACCACACTTTGAAGGCAGGGCTCACCTTGCCCCTTCACCCCATCATCGAGCAGTTTCTGGCGGACACGGGCCTCGCCATTACACAGCTTACTCCGAACGCATGGAGCAACCTGTTAGCAGCCCTGACCATTTTCGGTCTCGAGGGCTATGAAAATCGGCTAAGTACGACGGAGATCAGCGAGCTCTTCAATGTGATCCGGCAAGTGAGGGAGGGGAAAGGATACTATTCTTTCCAAGCTCGCCCGGGGGGCAAATTCTTGGGCGACCTCCCCAATAAAATCCGGGACTAAAAGGAGCAGTTCTTCTTTATTGGGGGAGATTGGCGGGCTTCTAATGGCCGTGGAGGGTGCATCCCTACCCCCGAGAGTTACGGGGAGGCGAGCTGTAGGTGGCTTACCTTAGCGTTTGTGCGTCGGATTAGATTACTGACATAATCTATCTTTTTGCAGGTTTGAAGCGCCACAGGTCGAGCCGTGGGAAGCCGGGGATTTCAATTGGCTTTGAGTTCGTGCGGACAGTGTGTTGTTTGCGAGAAAAGAAAGATCGCGAGATCGAACATTTGTGCCAACATCACTGTCGCAGGCTTGCCGGCCTCATCACCTCGCCACACCACCTCGCTGCTCAAGGTTTTAAACTTGTCCATTCTGAAGTTCCCACAGCTCGCTGCCTCATACGTTGAGATCGCCGCATTTACTTATCATTTATCATGCAGGTGTAGGTCCCGCCGCCGAGCTCCCGCCAGTTGAAGTTTCTGAAGCCTACCACTTCTTAGCTCGGCAGCTGAGGATGGGTAAACCTCGCCCGGGAAGGGAAGGTATCCCCTCGGGGGCCGTTTTGGGTGCGACAAAGAAACTGGAGCTCGCCAAGGCCGCTGAAAAGGCTGGGGGCTCTGGCTCTCAGAGGACCTCGGCACCTCCCCCGCCAGACGAAGCGAACTCTCCACCGGGGGGATGGCTCGCGAGTGGGTGAAGAAGAAGAAGCTCGCCTCGCCAAGCGAGTTAAGACTGAGGGTGGCTCCGTTGAGCACAGCGGCCAAGGAGGCTCCGGATCAACCCAAGCATGGTCAGGGCGAGCTCTAATTACTCAACCTTCACAAGTGCCTCCAACTCCTCAGAGTGCGCCCTCGCCATCTTCCTACGGGGTCCTTATCCGAGATGATACCCTTCTCGGGCTCAACCCTGATAGGTTCGGGTAAGTGGGCGACCTCTTTTGAAGTTGGATGCCATTGTGATTTTCATGATTTGTGTTTACTGATTTGAGTGTGTGCAGGTATACTCCCGCCGAGCTCCCGCTGCGACCTGAATCTCTTCACACCGCTGAGCGGTGCAAGGCTCTGAGCTCGTCGAGAGATCTCCCAGAGGGGTCAGCTCGCCGGGTATTCACTGAGGCTCCCAAGTACCTCTCCGCCTCGTAGCTCGCCATGATAGAAAGGCAAAAGCCCGCCGATAAGGCGAGGTTGGCGATGCACTACGCTTGTGCAGCGATGGCGGCGGCCCAGCTCGTCACCGATAAGATCACCGCCGCGGATAGAGCTCGCCACGACACGAGGAAGGCGCTCACTAAGGTGGGTGACGAGCAGAAAAATGCCCTCGAGGAGCTCGCGAGGGCAGAGACCAAGGCGAAGGCCTCACTAGAGGCGGAGCGGCTCTCCGTCAAGAAGGCAGAGAAACTTCAAGCTGACCTCCGCCAACAACAAGCCGAGCTCGAGGAAGCTTCCCGGACACTCGTTACCCGGGATGAGGAGCTCGTCCTGACCCGGGTTGAGGTAGGGCTCCTTCGGGATTAGAGCCTGGGAAATTCAGAGGAGTGTCAGAAGCTGCGGGAAGAGGTCGCTGCCAAGGCCTTAGAGATCGCCGAGCTTAAGAGTCGCTCTAATGTCGCCCTCACGCCCGAGACATTGGAGCTCGCCGAGGTGGTCGCCACTGACAAGGGCTACGTGTTATGTTTTGCTGAAGTTATCCGCTCCTTCCAATGGGCGCGGATCAATAATGATAGTGAGTGGGAAGCCCTTGTCAGCGAGTTCGAAGACTGCTTGGAGAAGTCCACGATCCCCCCTGGCACGAAGCTAAACATCGGGGACCTTGCGGGCTATGGGATCAATCTTGATGTTGCTCGTCAAAAATTCAACATTATCCAGACGAAGCAGGTCTTGACTGCCGACCTTGTCCAGGAGGCTGGGGATGCCGAGGGGGATGCTGGAGGCGAGGTCCCGCCAACGATGGAGCAGGTGCAGGAGGTCTGCGGGGACGCGATGATCAACATAAGTGAGCTCGACACCAGCAGACTCTCTGGGAACATTACTTCTGATGTCGAGCTTGCCATTCCCATCAGCCAGGTCGCCCATGTTCAAGAGGTCGCCGATCCCGAGGTCTAGGCCTGCTTTTCTTGCTTTCATAGTTCAGTTTTAGTAGGTCGCCGGGTTGAGGAGCTCGCCCAGAAAGAGCTCCATTTTTGTAGCTTTTACTTTTTGTTTAAGTAGATTTAGCTCGTCGGGCACGTGTAGCTCGCCCAGAAGGAGCTTTTTGTAGTTCAAAGATGGCCAGCTGGTTGGCCTTTGTGGCCAGCACTGCTACTCATACTTAGGATTTTTTCAAGTATATTTTTTACTTGAAAATCTCTTAAGTATCTTTTGAATATAAGTCGAGCATTTTTTGTCCAACTCTTTTCATTTATGTATTTATGCTTTTACGTTATAATTTCCTAAATAGCTCGTTCTTGTTTATTTTTCTGGTACATAATTGTTCGTCTTATTCCACTTTGAGAAGTGAATCGTTCATTTTATGTCACTTACGACTACGAATTGTACCTCTGTTTTGAGAGCGCGTACTCTTCATCTTATGCCACTTAGGGCCGCGAATCGTTCGTCTTAGACCACTTAGGGCGGCGAACTGCACTTCGATTAATTCACGTTGGGCCATCGGGTTTCACGAACCTTGCCTTAGACTTTTTTTCATCTTTTTCGTGAATTTTTCTAACTTATGGCAGTAGGCGCTTAGCAACCCTTTGGGAAGGGTACCTTCGCGACCTTGGGCACTTTGGCCTTTGTCTTCGAGCTATTTTAATTACAACGCTCGGGACTTTGGTCCTTGCGCATTATGGATTTTTTAGTACGTGGACGAGCTGGGTTTGGCGAGCTCTCTGGAGCAGTGGGCGACCTGGTGCAACTCACCTGGTTGGAGAGCTGCACAGGTCCAAACACTTGGGAATTTTTCTGAATTTCTCTGACTTTGCAAAATTTTTGACTTTTTATAGCAACGTAATTTACATCGGTTGCCATCGACATTTCTGATGCAAACCCTCGACTAGTCTATTACAGGATCCTAGTCTATTGGTAGAACTTTTTCAGGTGTGCCGCGCTCCAGGTGTATGACGAAGCTTTGCCTTCTAGATCATAAGTACTGTTTGGCCAGGCTGTGGTGACCCGGAACGGTCCTTCCCAGTTTGAACCGAATACACCTGGTGGAGTCATTAATTTCTTTTTCAACACCAGGTCTCCGACCTTGAATTTTCGGTCTCGGACCTGAGAGTTGTAATACTTTTCAGCTCTACGCTTGTAGGTGGCGTTCTTCATTTCTGACGAAGCTCTGGTCTCTTTGATCAGATCCTTCTCTACTGCCAGGGCTTCATCATTCTTTTCTTCATCATACCCCACTACCTTCCAAGTCTTGTTCTGGACCTCAACCGGGACTACGGCTTCAGTCCCGAAGGCTAGGGCGAACGGGGTCTCCTCGGTGCTGGCCCTATAGGAAGTTCTATAAGACCATAGGATCTCCGGAAGTTCGTCTGCCCAGCTCCCTTTCTTCTCCTCGAGGCTCGACTTGGCCGTTCGACTGGGGATGATATGGAGTTGAGTAGTGCTTCTTGATGTTTCATGAACTGCAGAAGTCCCTCAACTTCTGTCCGTCGAACTGTCTTCCGTTATCAGTGATGACCGACTGCGGGAGCCAAAATCTGCAGATCAGGTTTTTCCAAATGAAGCCGATCATCCTTTCCTGGGTTATAGTTGTGAGAGTTTCGGCCTCAGCCCACTTAGTGTAGTAGTCTACTGCTACAACAACAAACTTTACACCGTCTCTACCAGGTGGAAATGGGCCGATCAAGTCGATTCCCCATTTTGCGAAAGGTCATGGGCTGAACACCGACTTCAGCTGGTTGGCTGGGGAGTGGGTGTTAGGTGCGAAAAGTTGGCACTTTCGGCACCTTCGAGCGAAGATGATGGCATCTTTGCAAAGAGTGGGCCAGTAGTAGCCCTGCCTGATCGTCTTGTATGCCAATGCTTGCCCCCAACTTGACTCCCACAAATCCCTTCGTGAATTTCTTCTAACACTTTGGACCCCTGCTTCCTAGTTAGACATTTGAGTAGGGGTAGAGAGAATCCATGTTTGTAGAGTTGGCCATCCAGCAGCATATATCTAGCAGCTTGCTTTGCTAGTCGGCTAGCTTCTCAGGTGTCTACGGGGGTTGTTCCGTCTGTCAAATATTTTTGGATTGGAGTGCACCAATCTTCACCATCCTTACTATCCTCCTGCCCCCCACTCGAAGTTTGATTTACCTTGTAATCGGACGTCGAGGGGTTTTTCAGTGTGGTGATCACAACCTCCGTGAATTCGGCTTCGCCGTTGCTAGTAGCTAGCCAGGCTAGAGCATCTGCTTGCGTGTTTTCTAGCCGCGGTATCTGATTGATGTAAACCTGCGTAAACATCGATATCAGATGCGCGGCTATCTTCTGGTAGGTCATCATCTGCTGGTCTTTTGCCTCATATTCCCCCCGGACTTGGGATATTATTAGCTGGGAATCTCCAAAAACTTGAAGATTGGTTGCCCCCACAGCTAATGATAGCCTAAGTCCCGCTATCAACGCTTCATACTCCGCCTCATTTTTTGTTGCTCAAAAGTCGAACCGGATTGCAGAGGTGAAGACTTGTCTGTCTGGGCTGATCAGGACCACGTCGGTGCCTGCTGCCATGCTGGTTGATGATCCGTCTACGTAGAGATGCCACAGAGCCATACGCCCCCTCGTCGAATCTTGTGGGAAAGTTAGCTCGATGATGAAGTCGGCAAGTGCTTGTCCCTTGATTGCTGTTCGGGGTGCGTAGGTTATACCGTATTGGCTGATCTCTAGTGACCATTTCAGCAGGCGTCCGGCGGTGTCTGGGCGCTGTAGTATTTGGCGTAGTGGGAACGTTGTCAGCACCTCTACCGGGTGGTCAAAGAAGTAGGGCCTCAATTTTCTAACATTCATCACCAGTGCATAAGCCAGCTTCTCTGTTGGGGTGTATCGCAACTCAGCTTCGTGTAGGACTTGGCTCACGTAGTACACTGGTAGGTGCGTTTTCACCTCTTCTCGGACCAGGACGGAGCTGATGGCCACCTCCGACGTGGCCAGGTATAGATACAGCTTCTCTCCAGGTATCGGTTTTGACAGGACCTGTGTATCCGCTAGGTATGTTTTGATGTCTTCGAAGGCTCATTGGCATTCACTTGTCCAGACGAAGTGGTTTTTGAGGTGGAGCTTGTTGGCTTTGGCCGCCACTTTGTACCTCCGTGTGTTTGCCTTAATTGCCTCGAAGAACGGACGATTTCGGTCGCCGGACCTGAAGATGAATCTGTTCAGGGCTGCCATGCATCCAGTCAGCCTTTGAATTTTTTGGACGGAATCGGGTATACCCATCTCGATTATGCATTGAACCTGTGTTGGGTTGACCTCAATTCCTCGCTGGCTAACTAGGTGCCCCAGAAACTTTCCGGAGTGTACACCGAAGCTGGTCTTTTTGGGGTTCAACTTCATATTGTACTGGCGCAGTATGTCGAAAGTCTGTTTTAGGTGGTCCAGGTGGTCCAGGTGGTCCTCCTTTCTCAAACTCTTGACAACTATGTCATCCACGTACACCTCCATGGATTCGCCAATGTGTTGGTCAAACATTTTGTTCACCAATCTTTGGTAGGTGGCTCCGGCGTTGATGAGTCCGAACGGCATCCTTTCCCAGCAATACATATTCTTGTTGGTGTATAACACCGTGTGTTCCTGGTCATCTGGGTGTAGAGCTATCTGGTGATAGCCCGCAAAAGCATCCATGAATGTCATCATCTCATGGCCTGCGGTGCTATCCACCAGCTGGTCGATGTGAGGCAGTGGGAAGTTGTCCTTCGGGCATGCTTTGTTCAGGTCCGTGAAGTCAATGCAGAGTCTCCACGTCCCATTGTGTTTCTTCACCAGGACGGGGTTTGCAACCCACTGTGGACACAAAGCTTCCTTGATGAGCTTGTTGTCTAACAACTTCTCCACCTCAACAGTTAGAGCTGCGTACTTGTCTGGTCCATACTTCCTCCGCTTTTGGCGTACGGGTCTCCTCGTCGGATCTATGTTAAGTCTGTGGCAAGCATGTTCCAACGGGATCCCTGTCATGTCTTCGTGGGACCAGACAAACACGTCTAGGTTGGTCATTAAGAACAGCTCCATCCTTGACCGGTACGGTTCAGGTAACTCAGAACCGATGAAAAGTTCTAAGTCCCTTTCCGGGTCTACCGGGAGTGCCGTCAATTCTTCCATGGGGGTGGCTTTTCTTTTTTGACTTTTCCACCTCGGGTCGTTGATGAATTGATCCCACTCCTCTTGTGACATCTGCGCAGGCTCGTGACCTATGCGTGGTTCGAGGTCATCGGGTTGGCTTTCAGCTTTGGCGGGCTCATCAGCTGTGGGCACCTCCGGTGGTTTGTCAACTTGGGATGGTGCGGTGACTTGGGGAGTTGGGTCAACGTCCATTGGTGTTGGTTCTTGACTTCCCGCAGGTCCCCCATCTTGGGCTTCATCAACCACCCCCATGGGAGCAGGTTGTTGTTCCTACGCAGATACTAACCCCCGCGCAGGTCTCAGCACTTGGGTTTCATCCAAGCTCTCCATTGGTGTCGGTAGTGTGTCTTGCACAGGTCCAGTGCCTTGGTTAATTTCTGAAAAATCGCCTACCTCCATCATCTCAGTTTCGACCGAGATGACGTCTAGGATGTTTGGCTCGTCTGTAGGAATCTGTATGTCCTCTTCGAGGATGTGGACATGTGTAACAGACTTCTTGACCCGGCCGTCTTTGATTTGGAGTAAACACTCTCGGGCCTTTTTCTGGTCACCTTTTATAGTTCTGACACCTTTTGGAGTTGGGAATTTTAAACAGTAGTAGTAGGTCGAACACGCCACTTTGAATTCATTAATAAATGGGCGGCCAAGGAACCCGTTGTACGAGGACTGCTGGTCATCAACTAGGAAATCTATGATCCTAGTCAGTCTCCTTTCGGGATCCTCAGCCGATACAAGTTGGACGCTCAACCTAACACTGCCTAGGGGGACGGTTACAGCTTCTCCGAACCCCACTATCCTAGCATTGCTAGGCTCCAAATACGACTCAAAATCACCTAAGGCATCTAAGGTGGATTTGAAGAGAATGTTGGTGAACGCGCCGGTGTCCACAAGTAGCCTGTGAACTCGGACGTTCATGATGTTGGCGGTTATCACCAACGAGTCGTTGTGGGGCATCAGTATCCCCTCCAGGTCCGTTGAGGAAAATGTCAGCTCATCAGTAAGCTGTGAGACGGACCTGGGGCCGGAGCTGCCTTCTTGGACTTGGTTTATGGCCCGGATCTCGGCCTTCCTCTTCCTCTTGGATATGGAGATCCCCCCGTCCTGGAGACCTCCAGCAGCTCCGATTTCCTCCTCGAGAACTAGGAGCTCTCGGGTGGGCTCCAAGTTTTGCTGAGGCTGGGGAGGTGCCCTCCGTCTGTTGTGGGGACCAGGTTGGTCTGCTTCCTCTTCTTCATCATCGGAGGTAGCCCTCCTCTCGAACCTTGGCCTCTTAGCTGGGGCCTTCTTCACGAACTCGGCCAGCTTCCCGTCCTCGTAAAATTTCCAGAGTTGTTTGAGGAGGTCTCGGCATTCGCTGGTGAAGTGGCCGATGGCCTGATGGTAGGCACAGAATTTGTTGGGGTTGAGCTTCGTGCGGTCCTGACGGATCCGCCTTGGCTCTTCCAGCATGGCCTTGCCCTTGACGGCAGTGAAGACGTGGTCAACGGAGACAGTAAGGACCTGATTGAGCTTTTCTTTGAGCTCGTCTCCCTCGCCAAAGGCCTTTAAGTTCCAGGGGGCTTTGTAGGTGCCACCAGACTTCTTCCAATAGGGCTTCCTTTCTTCGTGGGCACTAACTTCTTTGAGCAGTGCTTCCTGCATGGCCGCGAACACCCCCGCCTTGTGATGGAATTAGGTGTAAGTGTTGGGACATGCGAGGTGCATCTCCTTCCAGAGGTCGGTGCCCCTCTTGAGTCCGGCCATCGCTGCGACGACCTTGGTCTCCTCACTCACCAGTTCGCCTTCCAGCAGGATTTTGTCGAACCTTTCCAGGTACTGCTGGTCGGTCTCGCTCTCGCCTTGATGGATGTTGGCGAGTCGGTGCTTTTGGGTAAGGTAGGATCCGAACCCAGAGAAGTGGGCCAGGAACTCCCGCGAGAGTTGGCCAAATGAGCAGATTGACCCCGGGGCGAGTGAAGAGAACCAGCGGTGAGCTCGATCCCCCAGGGTCAGCGGGAAGTTCCGACACTGGGTGGAGTCGGTGGCGCCAACCAAAATCATGAAGTCCGCGTACTTGGTCAGGTGGACTTTCGGGTCAGATTCGCCCTCGTACGCGGACATCACCGGGAACTGGATTTTCTTCTGGACCGGTGCGCGGAGGATGGCAGGTGGCAATGGAGATGTGGGGAGAGTCGTGGCGTCAGGTCCGCCAGACTTGGCTGCTACTTGTGCTTGTAGCATTTCGACTGCCTTTTTCAGTGAGGCCAGCTCATCGTCCCGGGTTACCTCCGGCAGAGGCTGCTCAAAGGTCGTGCGTCTCGCGGACGCACATCCCCGAGGTGCCTCACTCTGGGGTGACCTCTCAGTGGCGGGCTGGAATTGACGTCCGCCGTGAGGGCCTAGCCGGTCAGTGGCGGGCCTCCTCAGCCTTTCGTGGGCTGATCTGCGTGGCTGCTGGTCGGAGTCCCCGTGGGACGCAGCTGGGGCCGCCGTCTGCTCATTTTCCCATATCTCGGGCCCAGACGGCCTTGGAGGACTTCTCTCCTCTGTGATTGGTGGGTGCCAGATGCCCTGGTGTAGGCCGACTCCCTTCCGGTGTAAGGAGCGGGATCCTCCTCCACCATTTTGGCCTTGTCGGTCCTCTCCCTACGCTGGCGGGCTTGTGCTGAGCTCGCCTCCTGCTCGGTGGGGAGGGCACTGTAATCCCCCCTGGTTTGGGTGCCCTTGGTGGGCCTGGTCTGCTCCCTGGCATCGGTAGATGGAGCTCGCCTGGGTACCTGGGCGAGCTCGTCCTGCTGCCTCTGCTGCAACATCTGTAAGGTCGCAATGGTGCGCTGGAGCTCGTCGGGGTTGCTGATCAAGTCCCTCAGGGCGGGGGCCAAGTCTTCTTGGGTCATCGCAACTCGCGGAGGTCGTGGAGCTGCGGTGCTCTTCTGGGGAGGTGGCTGTGAGGTCTCCACCACCTGGCGTGAGGTCTCCACCTCGGACTGGTTTTGGTCACCCCCTTTGGACCTTCCGGCAGCTGCAGAGGCCTGTCCTTTGGCAGCTCGAGTGTTAGCCATTTTTGGATTTTGGAGGGGGTAACTTGCTGAAGGTCGCCGGAGTGGTGATCGTCCAGCTTAGGTGGAGCTGTGCAAGTTTTCGTCTAGCCTCGCGTGTGACGAATTATCCGAAATTTGGTTTATTCATGTACACGCGCGAGTTTGAAAACTTATCCCGGGCAGATTTCGTAAAATCCAAAAATCCAGATTTCTGTCCGGAAATCTGGGTTCTTCGTTCAAGGGATGAAGATGTATGTGTATCTTCAAGTGTTCTTGAGTTTTATCAAGAACACCTTCAAATCTTCAAACAACCCCTAACTTTTTGTTCTTGAAATTTTTAATTTTTCAGACTCGACACACCCTCCTTCTAGCGCCAAATTGTTGATAGAATTTGCTAATCGACGTTTGTTTATGTGGCTTTACAACGGGTTAAATCTACCAAACAATAATCTTGTGATTTTGTGTTCTTGGGGAGGGAGAGAATTTAGAGAGAGAGAAATATTGCAGTAGGGATTGTATTAATTATGAGAGAGTGTCCCTGAATAGTACAAGAGAGGTCTTATATATAGGTGTGTCAGTGTGAGACGGCACCTTACGAGCCTATATGGCTTCCGGTGTTGACGAGGGTTCCTTACCCTCGTCTTGGTCCCTCACACTGCTTCCCATGTCATGCCTCATCCTACTACTATGCCTTAGATTAGATGGGCCTCATTAAAAACCTCGCCGTAAACCACCCTTGTGGATAAACCGGACGGAGGGAAAAATAGCGCACCATCGGGGTCCTATAGACTATCATGCGAGCTCATGGGCGAGCTCAGAGATGGATACTTGGGCGAACTTAAAGATGGCCAAAGAGCGAGCTCGCAGCTCTCCAATTCAGGCGAGCTCTGACGCCTTGGTGCCCCTGGCGTCGTATAACAGGTGGTCTCGGATGTCGGAGGTGCACTTGACACCCTGGTGAGCTCATGGGCGACCTCCTAAATGATATCTTGATTCTCTAATTTGCCTCGAGTAGCTCGCCCATCAACATTTAGTAATTTAAATTAATTTTTTATTTTAAATTAAATATATTTAATAATTGGGGTATGTTTAGAGAAATTTGGGGTATGAATAGTAGCACCCTTAAGTAGATTTTAATCTTTTTATTTTTTCATCTCTTCTACAAGTTTTTTATATGTTTTTAAAAATAAATATTTTTGGGAATAAGGTAGGGTTTTATAAAATTTAATTTACAAAAAAATCTAATTTTATATCTATTTGTATAAGGATATTTTAGTTATTTTAAGTGTGTCTATTTTTGTTTATAAATTTTTGGGGTATGTTTAGAATAATTTGAGGTATGTATAGTGGCTCCCAAAAACAAATAGTCACAATAGTTAGATTATCACTAATTATTGCAAACTTTACATTGTAAATGGAATTGATTTTTTTTAGAAAAAAAAATAATTTTAAAGTATTTACAATCACTAAATTAATAATTTAATATTTATTTTTGAGAAGTGGCTAAAATGAACTTCTTGATTCAAGATATTGATTCTTTAATTAGGTAGGATATATCCATGAATAGTGCACAAATGAATATTAATTAAGTGATTTTTTTGTAAATACCTCACCTTAAAATTTCTTTATTTTAAAGCACACTCAACTTTTTAATTTTACTATAAAAATTATTTAATATTATTTTTAAGTTTACTATATTTAGTTTCAAAATATTCCCTTAAAGTTAGTAATGAAATTATAATAAAATAAAATATTTTATTCTAATGCTAAACTTAACCTTAGTTTTTGAATTTTAATATGTTGATTTTTTAACAATCAATAATATTTAAAAACCAAAACAATACTTAATATATCAAATTAGATCTCAATATTTGAATTCGAATATTCAATCAAATAAAATATATTTCTAATATTATAATTTAATTTTAAAAATTTTGTGTATATAAGAGAAAAAATTAAATATTTTTATCTTTAATTAATTTTTTATAAACATAATACTTAATTATAAGATACTTGTTTTTCGTTTGATTTATTTAATTTTGTTTATTGATTTTATTAAAAATTATACAAATCATATCTATAATTAATTAAATAAGTCAAATAAAAAATAATTTATCTCCTGGAAAATAAAAAATTTCAGATTTATCATATTTATACTAATAAAATAAAATATTATTAGATTTTTTAATAATATAAACACGTTAGTAAATATGAAATGTGATGATTAAATCTACATAAAATATCCATCCACAAATGACTAAATTATATTAGAAATAATGTGATACATAAATAATAATAATAATAATTAATAATAATAATAATAATAATAATAATAATAATAATAATAATAATAATAATAATAATAATAATAATAATAATAATAATAATGATTAGATGTGCAAATGATTTACGAAAATAATAATAAAATTGAGATTGAATATAACAATAATTAAATTGAGCTTAAGAAAAAATATAATATTCAACACATTAAATGGTTGATATAAAAGTAAAAATAAATTAAAAATTTGTAAAAGTTTAAAAATTAAAATAGACAATTGAGATTAAAAAAAATTAAACAAAGGGTCAAAATTATAAAAAAATTATAAAATTTGGTTTGTGATATTTGAAAAAAAAATCATAAATATTTAAGATATATTTTGTTATATTTAAAGATAATCAAAAAATATATATTTTATTCCACTCATAGAATGACTTATTATTATATAAATATGTTTAACGAAAATTAAGAACATAATATTTTATTAGATCTTCTTGTTATGATTTTATAATATTAAAAAATATATGTATATAATATTCCAAAAGAATTATTTTGTCATTATTAAAAAAATAATAGAATAAGATTTAGTCGCTCATGATAATAATAAAAGATAATTAGATCTGCAAATAATTTATGAAAAACTGCTATCTCGTATTATTATAATTTTCTTATACCACGATCTTTTATATGTTCTAAAAACTAACTTTTTTATATGTAGCAATATTATATCTTTGATCTATAACAAATAAATTAAATAATTAAAAAATATATACACGTGCACGGCGTATACACAATATTGTGGTAAACAAATTAAGGAATTAAAAAAATATATACACATATGCACAATGCATACACAATATTATGGTCTATAAAAAGAGTTCCTAAATTTGTAACTAACTAATGGTGTAAAATAACTTACGCTGAATACGGCGGACACACAATGATCTTAATTCAAACCTGCAAAAAAAAAAATGAAAATAAAAAAAGATAAATAAATAATTTGAACATCAAAATATTAAAATTATACAAAAAAAAAAAGAACATCAAAATGCGAATACACAATTCAAATATCAAAATCTTAAATCAAATAGATCTGCAATTGTAGCAATTAAATATTACCTACAAAATAAACAATGAAAATTGTGTAGCAATAAAAAAAATATTATCTAGTCAAATTATTAGATGTAAAATACAAACTTGCAAAAAAATTTGAACATAAAAAGATAAATAAACAATTCGAATATAAGAATATGATAAATAAGAACATTAGAAGATAAATAAGAAAAAGTAAGAGATGCACGAAGGGATAAAGTTAAACGATGAAAATAATAATGTTTATATAGTTGAAATTTTTAGAAATATATAAATTAAGATGAACGGTTGAAACTAAAAAAAATATGAGATTTGATATTATAAATATATTTATAAGATGCATATATTTATAAAATTTTAAAATATAGGTCAAGATTAAAACACTTAAAATATAATGTCTTATACGTGGCTTCTTTGCCTTTGGGGATTTACTTCAATAACTACTCGCACCTTCCTTATCCGCTAATTCTAGTGACTTGATTGTATAATCCAAATTTTCGTTCTCCAATTGTAGGTTTGCCTTTTCACTCTTTGTTATTGACAACTTATCAAGTGTCCATCTCTTTCAGGGACATCTCGCCCTCAAAATGTGTGTGGCACTTAGGTTTACTATCACACTCATTTTGCTCAGCGTGTCCCTCAGCTGTGTTCTTAGTTGTTCAATCTTCCAATGAATTTGTTTGATTTCGTTGTCTTTCACTTCTAATCTCTTGGCAAACGTGGTTTTCAGGTTAGCGATTTGGTCATCCTTTCCCCCAACATCTTCCCTTAGTTGACCCATTCATTCATTAGTCCCACATTCTCAAACCGTAGATGTGTTGGGTGTATCTCATCTGCATTGTCCACCATATCCACTCTTCCGCCTTCAGCAATGTCCACATCAACCATTATCACCTTATATAATTCATGTTGTAAGTTCTCATTCTTCTCCCTATCCTGCACTTCAACGTTGTCTGATTTGTCCCTTCCAACTCTTCATGTACTTAAGTCATTTTCTTCAAATTCGTGGCACAGTTTTTAATACTACCTTTGTGTTACCCCCATGCCCAATCTCACTTTCCACACAATCTGCAATGACACTCTTTTTCACAAGCGGACATACAGTTTTCGGTGTCCAGCCTAGTCACCAGCCGTTGAATGTGTTACTATCGACACAGTTGGGTACATATAGAACTCTTAATCTAATCTCATTGCATCTAGAGTTGTCATGAGTTTGTTGCTGTTTTACGGGATCGCTATCAGATTCAGTTTTCGGATCATTCTTGACCATATCCTCTTTCTCTCGATATTTCTCAGTAGCTGTTTTTCTGGCGTTGTAGGCTTTAATATCACCATGTGAATCTGGAATGCCACATTTTAGTGCAGAATTTAATCACACTACAAATCTACATATTTTGTTTACATCGTGCAGATAGAATGTTTCGTTTACTCACATCATCTTCATTCAATTTTTGTAGGTTCAATCATCCAAGTACATCACTCGAAGAAGCTATGTCCCATTTAAGAATTCGTGGAAATGCCCCACCATACGCAGGCTCCACAATATTCATGTGCTCGCATAGCCAAAAATGCAAGAGATTATTTTACCGAGCAAACTTTATTTGAATGAACATTGATTATGACTATCTATACAAATATACTAAATATCTACGGGCTTTTTAAAATTTAATTCTATGTATTCAATTACTTATAGGGAGTAGCATTGTGCATCCTGCAATTTTGATGATTTTACTGCACTTCAGTAGTCCATTCAACATATATACAATAACTCCACTCTAATCATACTTCCTTATGTCCTCAATATTTTTCAGAAATTCGGTATAATATCACAGTATTGATGTATTCCTCCCAAGTGACAGCAAAGAAGTCACCAAGTAAATATGGACTAACCGCACAATATCCTCATAGCTAACACTCTCGCTTAACATAAAGATTGTCTGCAACTTTGAAAAGACACTTCTCTTATTCAAGATGTATTCATCCGATCACCATTCAACTCTCTCTCAAAGGAGCAAACTACCCAACACGATAACTCAAACCCAGTCATCCTCATTGGCATTTCATGTGTTCACTCGCATATAAAACCTAATATGAGATGGACATCCCTCGTTTTCACACTCATTCGTAAGCCGCCAAACATGAACAAACCTGAAGGTTGGTCAAAAGTACTAATAATGTGTTGGATATCATCCTCATTCTTATGCCACATACATCTATACACTTCATAGTCAGCATTGCGTACTGCAATAAACAATAACCAGAAAGGTGTTTTTCTGATCTCTACTATATGTATGTCCTTTAATTTTTGTCCCTGAATTTCCCTCGTAGTGGTCACCATGTTACTTCGGAAACACTTTGCTCTATCCTCCGTTGTAATCTTCCCTACACATGTTGAACTTTGAATTATTAGAAATATTCAGATTTTACACTTTAAATTTACAATGTACCAAACTTGGTTAACAACCATGTCCTCTTTCATATACATTAAAAAGTATATCCGGCAGATTGCTATCGTTGAGCCTTACCAAAGAAATTCTTGGGGCCCCTATCTGTTTCACTAGAATTTGTGGTTTATGCATCCAATATGTCCTCTAATAGACCTCTTGATGTACCAGGGTCATCAGATGTTGTTAAACGCAAATCAGCCACAACATTAGATACCACACATTCATTTCCATGTATATATTATTCATCGTTGTATTCTAATTCTCTCATACAAGATATGCGTAAGAGCATATTGCATAATATTTCTTTCTACTACTTTAGAGTAGTCATAGTTTTTCTGCATGTGTTAATTTTGACCTCGTGCGTAAAGAACAAGTTTTGATTCTTCATAGGTCATGTTCTCGATAATCACGGAGAGGGCTGAGGGAGATTGTGCATCTGCAAATGAAATTTGGATTCCCCTTAATTAAAAAATGCACAAAAATGTGGATGTGAGTGCTCTTGCCAGTACATTAATAAATACAAGGACTAACCTGATTCTGGGGAAAGACTTTGGTTGCTAATAGACCTTTTGCTTGCACATGTATATGACCATCGTAAGTATGTTATTATTTTGATACACCATTACACAACCAATGCTTGTGCAAATATTTGGCACAAACAAATGAAAGTGTTATTTTTGTGCACCTTTCGCTCTATTCCTAAATATTCTTACTTGCTGATTAGATGAAGTTGTTTGCCAATAAAAAACATGGAAATGGTTAAATCGTACATGCAAATGTTAATTTCTATTATACGGGTGTCGGGGGTGGGGTTCCAAACACATGATACATATTTGACAACAACCATCATAAATGCATGTATACATACAAGCACAACTATCCTAGCTATCTTATGCATTGTAATATCTATGGTCTCACAGATGTTTGATTTGTAGAAGCTATAAGTGGATGGATATTGGGGGCATTGATATCGTGTGTGGTGTTGCATGACTGAAAAATTGCTAATAAGTCTTTTTTATGTATATTCGACAACAGTGTAGTATCATGTTACCAGCTGCTCGCCGACCTACACACACATCTTTACCCAAATAATCTCAATTTCAAGCATGCATATCTTTACAGTGAATGGAGTACTTCTTGAAACACAGCTTATTACTATCAGTACCCATTCATTAAGGCTACAATACCCATTAGTACATATATTTATTTAGCGTTATCATTCTACACCGTGTAGTAATTCATGAAACATGTAGTATTTATAGTTGTAACATTATAGAACAACTAAATTACATATTAGTACACATAATTATCCAGCGGTACACATACATGCTCTGTTGTCCAACCCAAAATCAATGATACTCGTACTACTACAGCACCACTTACAACATTCCGCACTACGGTTAAAATTATTCTTTCTAGAAACACCATTCGATAAAATATACATACTAAACTCACTCCATCATACCATTGCCCGCACCACCTTGGTTTTTACTCACTCTTGTTGACCTCCATCTACCATCATCCTCCACTTCTTTTTTGCGGTCCTCGCCACTCAATGCTATGGTTCGTCGCCTGGCCATACCCCTTTCATATAATAATTTTTTTATGGTAAGAATTTTTTGTTTCTGCGATTACGTCCAAAAAATATTAAAACACATTGTCCATACGTATGAAATAGTTACATTGTTCCAAAACCCTATACTGTACATTTAACCTTCGTGTTGCATAGAAACCCCCACTATTTGATGTTACAGTACTAGATTTCAGATTCATACAATAGTCTGCAAATGATAGAGTTGGTTATTGATATTACCTATTTCGTTAGATATCATGTTTTTCCATTACCCAGACAATGCAAAACACCCTTCTCAGAGGTGGATTTCTCCTTGAAATGGTCTCAGAACACACAATCCCAATAAAATTGATTTTTAATCTAATGTGGGTAATGTTTAATCAATGTCAAGCATTGTTAGTACCGGACATGACAGTTTCTCTCCCACCATGCATGCAAGGAATAGTGACATGCGTCACATATGGCATTGTTTGACTGCGAACATTAATTACTCGTCCTTGCTGTCAAAAGTTTGATTTGCACCTGAATGAATCTTTTTAAGTTCAGAGGACTATCTTAGTTTATGCATAAATAAAAAGCACTTGTTTGTCATCCCCTTAATATATGCTAGATGGTGCTCGCTGGTTGTTGATCATCGGGTAAATAAGGTGGTCCTTGGTCCCCAAGAATGTGTTCCTCGGACCCTAACATTGTTACTCCCCCCATCCCGGTATAAATTTCTCTTTGCTTTAGGGCACACGAATTAAGACAAATATTAAAACAATAGATAGTATAAGCGATGTGATAAAAAAGTAAAAATACAATAGAAAAAGTGTAAAAAGTAGTGAAAATAAGAATAAAAAAGTAAATAGTAAATTAAAAAAAAAACAAAAATGTAAATGGATAGTTTACAAAGGGACGAACTAAAATGGTAAAATGGAAAATTTATAGAGGGACGAATGAAATATAACTCATTTTGCTCGAACCTTGGATACTCTTATAAGGTATCCCGAGCTACAAACAAGCTCGGACGAATCATAGGAGTTCTCCGAGCTTCATGTGCTCTCGAAAAAATTGTTTAGGACATGTCCGAGCTCCAGGCATCCTCGAACGAATCATGGGAATTCCTCCGAGCTTTACTAAGCTCGTTCACCGACTAGACTTGGGCTAGGTCCTTTTCATATTGGGCTTGGGCTCATACTTAGACACAATCGTACCACAACATTTCACGCTCATATATGTTATATATATTAAATCATATTTTTTCTTTTATAAAGAAAGAATTGGCGGAAGGAATAATTTTTTTTGGGTAATACGTGCTCGGTAACATCTGTACAAAGTTAGTGAGTTCCAAAAAGTGTGACCTCACGTCTTGCCAAGTTGCGGGAAATCGAGTCAGTGTCCTCATGCATGTAATCCCAAATCCTACTCCTAGTTCGATTCATTTGAATTTTTTTAAAAAAAAATTATGTACTATATATATACACACACACACTAGTGGGGTGCATCAATTTTTTAGGCCATCACCCAGGTTTTTATTTTAATTTGAGTAGCAATACTTGAACAGTACTAATATGAATATTTTAAAACAATCTCTGTGCAATAATATGAATATGCTGGAACACTTGTATCCACCGTTGTTTTTAGTGACTAGCTTCAAAGACCTAAGATAAATTATTTTATGTTTTCGGCATCATTTCTATAATTGTATATTAATTCATTCTCATAGAAAAGAGGATATAGGTGATTATCTCTGAGAATAAACTAACATGAACGTTGCAAGCCTTACAAAACCAACCTAGAGTTATGCAAACTAATTCAAAAAACAAATATAAGTATGTTTTTCTCAACACTTCATTACATTTTCAAATAGCGCAGCAGAATCACTTGAACAATAATAAAAATACAAGGTGAAGTCAAAATCAGTGATATGTTTATATTATAGAAAATACATATATAACAAAAGCTTGTTATAACATATTATACTCGAAATATTTGTACATCAAAACAACATTCATACGCTTCATTCTTGTCAAATTTTCTAAGATAATAAAGCAGATAATTATTTGAAAAAACAATGTCAATGGTAATTATTATTCCAAAACTATCTAAATGTGTGTAGCATCACCATCTGTTGACATGCTTACCTAGAAAAGACTTTATACTTCTAGCGCGATCAAGTGCTTGTTGCACTAATTTTTTTTCGCATTCCTGTCAATGGAGCGGTAATATAGATATGTAAAAAGAATATTAGGATACATACCTGAAATAATGTAGAAAAGATAGTTTATTCACCAAATTATGAGAATATAGTACAATAAAAAAGTAAATTTTCGTAAACGGTTTATTGGGTAGTGAGGGAATTGGTTATTATTAACTTACAATGCAGAACCACTTCCCCTAAAAACCTGACCAAATCAAAATCTTTTACTGCTCACTTCAATACAAAATATATACTCGTAATTGTGCTGGGAAATTTAACATCAAGTCAATATATTATTTCGAAGTGCACTCTTATGAACCAAAGAGCATGAGTTGTTGTCTATCTTTTTCCTAACTATTAGGATTTCAGGATAGAATAATTCACATATAACTAACTCAACACACTATTGAATAGGTGCATCACACAAAGATATGCTTAAAATAGAAATTACTTACTCCCTTCGTCCCGTAGGAATTTGTACCCTACAGGACGCCACATTTTTTAAGGAAAATGTGTTTTTATATATAAATAAGAGTTATGTGGGTAAATATGTGCATATGTTTGTGAATGTGCACGTAAATCAATATTTTCTTTTTTAGTAGTGTGAAAATTTGTATGAGACATCCAAATAAGGAAAGTGTGCAAATTCCTGTGGGACTGGGGGAGTATTAGATTGGAGACCTGAAAAAATCAACTACTGTCTATGAAAGGTGTGATCATAAACTTGTCACTATCTTTTCTTTTACTCTTTGCTATTTATATTCCCATAAAATTACATTCCGGATAAAAAGAAAACAACATCACAATAGATCCTTAAACTCAACTTAATCATCAGTTGAAGCATATGAATGAGAAAAGAAGAAAATTGGGAATTGGAATCAGAAAACAAGAGCAGAATTACTTCTTGATCAACACAAGAAAAGGAAAAAAACAACAAAAATGGTTAGTAAAAACAGAACAAAATTTTCAAGAATCACATGGAAACTCTAATATGTTAAACGAAAGACAATTTATGCCAGCCCTTAATTCAAATGATGAGCATTTTCTTTAATATAGTTCAATTTCAGTCACATATATTCTGGCCATAATAATTATAGTATAGTAAAAAAAAAACTTAGTACAGTACAAATACGATTATTAAAGTATAATAAAATATTCCACAACATTGTCATTTTTTAATTGAAAATATATCCATAAAAAATATGTTGACTGGGATAATAATGCAATCACAAAGAATATAGTACAATAAAAAGTTCAATACTACAGTATAGTGACCGAAATATTCTAGTTATATTTTTACCGGAAGTATGGTCGACAAAAATATGGTTGCCAGAATTATTGTCAACAAAAGTCGAAATAAAGCACTATCATAATAAGATGTGCTTGCTACAGTGAGATTGCCAGAGTGATCCGTGCACCGCGTCATGTCAATGTACCATTTTTTTAGTTGTATTAAATTCGTGTCCAATCTAGCAATAAAATGTATAGTATACTAAAATTTTTAATAGTAAAACCGTATATTCAATAGTACAATCGCTCATCTGTATCAGAATGATTTATCTGTAAATAAAATGAACTTTTTAAAAAAATTGCACCTCTATGAAATTGTTAAAAGTTTTAACAACAGTTAAATTTCACTTTTTATAAAGTACCTCCTTAAAAATGACCCACATATATATATATATATATGCTATAATTTGAAAAAAAAAAGTATTTGAGATATATACCATTCCTGCCCACTTTTTACTAAAACTAGATATGCCTCTTGAAATATATAATAGGTATATCTAATTATATTTAAAAATATATATACTACACATAAAATATTTAATATAATTTTTGTGTACATATGTAAAAATTCAAAATTTCCAATTTTATGCTCCGCTAAAAGAATTAAGTCACATAAATTCAGAAAAATAAATATTGGAAGCTGGCTATATATAATATGAAATTTCTTAATAATGAAAGTGTTTTGCAATTAATGTTCTTTAGTGTAACCATTAATATTTTTTATCAAAATAACTTTTATTATTCATTTTATAATATATTTCAAAACTAATTACTTTATACTTTTAGTTAAAATAATTAATATTTTTTTATAAAACAATTAATACTCTTGAAATAAGTTTCATTTAAAAAATACATTACTTTGTCTTATTAGAAAACGACAAATAATATGCTCATAAATCATAGTACATAAAATAAAAAACACCACTTGACCATCTTCATTTGTAGTCATATGAGTATTGCGAATTCAATTCAACCTAGAGATCCTAGATTTCATATTTCGAATTCAATGTTGGAAAATTCAAACCTAGTAGATGGTAATCTTTAAAAAGTGCAACAAGAATCATTTAAAATATTAATATTCCTATTTTACTAATCACTAATTACAATATGGTCATGTGCACATTTCACAATTCAACTATGTTTTGAATTTTCACATTCATCTTTTTAAAAATACCTCTCATTCACCTTTCTTTTTCTTTTCTTTTTTATTAAGCAAACATCCTATCAACCTGCTAAAAAAAACTAATCTGTACAAAGGTATTCATAATCCATTTTGAATGTTCTGTTTCAAAGATTATGGTAGATTAAGTTTCTAATTTTAAATAAAATTGTAATTCGTTTTTAGAATTTGAGCTCAAAATTAAATCCTGGCCCGATATTTGAATTCAACACAATCCTACAAAAAAAGGGATAACTTGATCACAACTATTACATCGGATTAATTTTAAGAAAACAATCATAAATGTCAAATACATATTATTTTAAAATTAGAATTGCAATCAATACAATCCATTGAAATTCGATTCCATCTAGAAAACCAAACACCTCCTAAGTAATTTCTACGCTGGTCCAATCTCAAGAATTTGGAGAGTCCAATGCCACCTTTGTCATTCTTAGTCTCTCATTCTCTTTTCACAATTATACAATCACATTCAAAAACACATTTACAATGCATTAGATTATGTCCTTGTTAAATAAATAAATAAATAAATTTCTAATTTTTTAATAAGTTCGAACTCTTAAATGAGTTAGAATTCTGTCTAATGTCCTTAATTAGATTCCTGCTAAAAGCAAGTTGTAAGCTACACCATTGTAAAAATTCTAATTTTATGATGATCAGACTTCTTTCTCCCTGCATCTACATCCAATGAAAAATGGTTTATTTTAAATTGATTATGAGTGTTTAAAATAATTAATATAGCAAAAATTCGATATATATATATATATATAAGTCATTCACTAGCATTAAATATTAAAAAAATGTGGTTAGAAATTTATTACTCTTAGTTAAAGTTCAGAAGTGTAATGAATAGAAGGACCAGCAGACGCACACACTGCTCAAAGTAAAAGAAGAAGATACGTAACCCCACCACCTCCTTCCCATATTATACGTAATTAATTATTAGCAAAAACGCTTTATTTGAGATTAATATATATTGAGTGGAATCTCTTTAAAACTAAACCTTAATAATTTTTCTAAGGGAGTTAGAACTCAATTTGTAAACTCTCTAGAAACGAAATAGTATATTGTTTTATATACACTAAGTTATTCTCTCATGTTATATTTTGATAACATTTTTTTTATCAGTAAATGTTAGTTGTCAGTAGTTAGAAGTTAGTTCACCAAGTTTCCTTACACCCCAAAAATATCTCCAAGTCCACCCTTATATCTCCCTCCTAATTCGTTCCCAAAGTGAATCGAACCCAGGTCACTTACTTAAGTGAGGAGCTCGGTGGCCAGGTGAGCTAGTGTGTACGCCAGCGTGACAACATTTCACGAGCTCCGGAGAGACACGTCATCAGTTGGTGGCCGGAGAAAAAAATGTATCGAATTGAAATTTTTTAAAAGATTGAGATTTTTTACAATAATCGTAAAACTCCGAATTAAATGAAAGTTGAGTAAAAGGTGATGTATTTATATAGAATTATCCTCTAATTTCCTTTTAAAGTTCATGTGTTGTTATAGTACTAAAAATATACATATATGGATGCTATTTAATTATCAAGACAATCATGTTAACTTTCACTATTATTATGAATTCTAATTTATTTAATAAATCAACGAATACTAAACATAAGTTTATTAGTAAGATAAATGATTTTATGTAATTAAAAAAATATAGACTCATTAAAATAATAATTTGTTAATTTCCATGCAGGATCCTCTGCCCACGAATCCTCTATATTATTCATTAAGATCTGAGAATACTAGTGTGTTACAATTGCACTGTGTAAATGACGTGCAATTATTATTAATTATTCAATAAAAAAACAAAAAAATATTTAGTAAAAAAATCATACTGATTAATTAACAATGTTCAGTAAAATTAATTAATTAGTAATATTTTAAAATACATAGTGTATATAAAAAATATTAGTGGGAAACCATTCGAATTCTTTTTTTTTTCCATTTTTTTTTAATTTCAGTACATTATTGATGATTAATGTATAGATATTGGTATATACACTACGAGTACGACACTACCTACGGAGGTTTTGATGCGGTAGAAGGTGGTCTGATTTAAAGTTGACCAATGGCTTTTGTCTTGTTTTGGACGATGCAAAGAGACGTTTGGGATTTTGAGAGAGAGAGAGAGAGAGAGAGAGAGGATGTTTACGCGCATCATATTTTATTCTCTCTAAAAAGAATAAACAAGGAAATTGAATTTAAAAAATCTTATCACATTCCATTTTGAAATGAAAATCAATATGCTTGATGAGTTTGGATTAATCGCGATTTTTCTTAGGCAAATTCAGCCCACTTTCTTTTACGATACAAATTTGAGATTACGAATTAAAAAGAATAGATTGCAATTATTAAAAATACGTCAATCTATTTATATTTTATTTTATATAATATAAATATAAATATTTTTTAATTTTTTTTTATAAATTAAATATATATAATTCATATTTTATGTCTCCCAAAATTTAAGCATATTCTATGATTTAATATTTTATCTAAAAAATATCAATTCAAGTTTCATTTATTCAATATATAAATAAATTCAATCTAAAACGAAAGTCATTTTATTAATTTAAATTATATGATATTATAAAATTAAGTTGAATTAACATTTTTAATGCTTAACTAATAGGATTCTCGCAAAGAATTCTTAAATTCATTAGTTTGATTAGTCACGTGAAGAATTTGATATATGAATTAAAAAAACGCACCTTTTCAAATTGTATTATGATAATATTAGAAAATTTCGTGTATCATAAATAAGGGTACTCAAAAGTCTTGCAAGACATCCACCCCACATCATTTAGTTGTGTGTACGAATTATGAATGGAATAATAAAAACAAGAAAAAAAGAAACTCGAAACCATTTTCACAAGTGAACTTTGATGGCTATCGTATCATATTTCACTTTTTCCAAAAATAACATTGTCATGATATTTGCAGCTCGACCCAAATATTTATCTATATTAATATAAAAAAAATATTAAAATTGTGCCCCTGAATTTTGGAGGCCCTGTGATATATCACTGGATGTACATGCTAAAGAACGACACTGGTATATGCTTAGACTCTAAATGTATTCATAACTTGTTATCAAATAATATTCATCACCGATTTTTACTATAAAATATGTTATGTTGATCAAAATGATCGGGATAAAGAGTAAAGATCGACCACTTCTGAACAAGTAACTTATACACCATATGCAAAAAAAACATACAAAACAGATAATTTTCCTTTTTTTCCCATTACAAATAACAAAAACTTTCTCACCATCCTTCATATTGTATTTTTTCTTTTTCCAAATTATCTTTAGTATCAAGTGGATTATGTAAAACCACTTCCAAATGAATATAGAGATCTTAACTTGGCATAAAATATGTCATGACATATAAATTTCGAAAACTTATCTGGCCGGCCCTATTAGAAACTCTCTTCTAGGTGAGTTTTCAACACCATGACTCACCCATTTTTCACACCTAAATCCACCACTCTAGTATTATTTTTAAAAGAGTTTCTAATTTTTTTGCTAAAGTTAGTCTACAAACTCACATCTTTTCCGCCAAGGATCCTCCCCACAAGATAAAGACTGCATTTTCCAAAGAAAAGCACACATAAATTAGTCTCGACAATGTACAATGATGGCCCTAGAATCCTATTAAAGGGGGAAAAATATTTTTATTAATATCATGGAATTTCATCGGCTTAAAACTTAAAAATAGTAAAATTATATGTAAGCATATTAAATTTGCACTAGATTAAATAATAACATATGTATAAATTAAATAAATATCAACTCATATTACTATCTTAATTTATAAATTCTCGTGTGCACCAAAGTGCATAGTATGCACCTTGATTTTAATTCAATTTTGATTTTATTTTTCCAAAAACACATTGTACATGCCGCACTATATATTTTTTGACAATTGAGACATTAACTAGTTATTTTTAGGCTATTATTTAAATTTATTTTTGAAGTATTAATGAGTTGTTCTAGGGCTAAAACTAACTTGTTTTTTGGGAATCCTAGACTTGTTTTTTTGGGTATTAGTAAATTGATGTATTAATGAGTTGTTTTTTGTATATTATTTAAACTTGTTCTTGGGGTATAAGTGAGTTGTTCTTGAGGTATAACTTAGACTTCTTCGTGTATTGCTCACCTATTCTTTGCGTATTATAAATTGTTATTTGAGTATTATTTATTTATTTATTTTATTAATTATTCATTTATAAATTATTCTTTAGGTATTTATAAATTGTTCTTTAAATATTATAAGTTATTCTTCGAGTATTATAAATAGGTATTTGGGTATACTCATTTATTAATTATTTATTTATTACTCAATTGTTTTTTTAGTATTATAAATTATTTATTGAGTATTATAAATTATTTTTTGTTATTATTTATTTATTTATCAATTATTTATTTATAAATTGTTATTTTGAGTATTATAAATTATTTTTTTGGTGTTATAAATTGTTCTTTGCTATTATTCATTCTTTGGGCCTTAATTTTCAGCAGCAACAGCTTCGCATCTCCGGCAATGGAAAAATTGGCGTTGGCCATTAAATATGGCGGCAAGCTTCGTCGATGGAAGGTTGGGTTATGTTCTTCTGATTTCTGGCGGTGTCCGATTGAGGTGAGTGGTTTACAAAATTCCGACGTGAACTGAGGTGTGATAGGGACGAATTTAAGCTTCGACTTCGACGGCGGATTGCAGCGGTGGTGGCGTGCGATTTCCAGCTGAGAGAGGTGTGAGTTGTAGCGTGGAACCAAGCGTTGGGACTTTCCATTAATTCCGATTGATTCAAATCTTCTTTCCGGTGCCGTGGCTGTGGGAGTGCAACGAGCAGGACTGGCGGTCGACAACCAAATCCCAAGCCTGTTGCGCGATCAATATTGATTCGAAGGAGAAAAAGACTGAATCTGCGCGAAATTGATTCAAAAGAAGACTAGGTGAAAATTAAAATTAAAATTGAGATGCAAAGATACACCTGAGTGCACCCAAGACACTCTTAATATAAAAAGTGTCACATATCAATTAAAAAGTTGTCACTTTTAAAAAGTGATAATATTTTTGTTAAAAGTAATAATTACTTATCTTAAAAATATCATCATATTGTATTATAATCGTAATACTATTTCTTTTGCATGTCTTATATAATGAGACAACCTCACATAATTTTTTTTTATATGTAACATTATATTAATAAACAGAGTAAAAAATTGTGTTAGTAGTACAATGAGTGGAGAAGGAAAACTAAAACTTGGATACATGGTGAAAAAGATAAAAACTTATATAGAATATCCTATCAAAAAATTATTTATTTCTAAAAATTTTGCCAAAATGGAGTCCAAATTATATTGTTGTTGGTCACTCGGTAGGAAGCTGCAGGAGAATAAGCAGGTGGATACTTCGGAGAATCGATCTGATCGGAGTAGATCCAGGGATAGGCGGAGTTCAGCCAAAAAGAAATGCTTGAACAGAGAAAGGGAAAACTTCTTAGGAATTCCCATCCGACCCAGTGATTCTTGAAAAAGGGAAGGTCAAGTTCGTTGATAATGTAGATCCGCCTGAATCTTTAGCTCTATTATTTTTTTACACATATTCAATATATGTTATAATTAGAGAAAATATGTGTTATTATCTTATGAAATATTGTTATTTATATATATTCATTTGTTTGTATAGATAAATTATTTTTCACATAATATAAGAGCAAAATATATGTTACCAAAAGAATAAATATTAAATTTTCACAAATATTTTTTTTGATAGGTAAATGTTAGTTGTTAGTAGTTAGAAGTTAGTTCACCAAGTCTCAAAACACTCCAAGAATATATCCAAGCCAACTTATATCTCACTCCTATTCGTTCCCAGAGGGGATCGAACCCGGGTCACTCACTCAAGTGAGGAGTCCGGTGGCCAGTTGAGCTAACTCACCTGGTTACAAATATTTATTTATTCTTATAGAAAAATTATCTTTTTTATATAATAACACATATAAAATAGTAAAAGTGTGTTATTACATGAATTAATATATCTAAAGTTAAAAGAATGATGATTAAATTAAGAAACACATATTTACTATTATAGTAACACATATTGTTTCCTTACAGTAACATGCATTTTGCCCATGTAGTAACACAATTTAGGGGAGCAAATGTGTGTTACTATTAGAGCAAATGTGTGTTACTGTAATATCAAAATGTGTTACTGTATATACAAACATTTATTTGTCCTTAGAAAAATATATATTGTACTTTATATAACATATATAAGGTATTAAAGGATGTATTAGTACAATAACAACTTATTATCAACATAAATCAACAAAAAGAATAAAAATAAATTAAATAACACATATTTATTCTTGCAAAAATACATATTTTCTTTCTAGTTACTTGAAAAGTACAAAAAATTTAATTTTTAAGAATTAGTAACACAGATTTTGCCTAATAATACGCATTTGCCTATATTATAACATAAATTGGGTATTAAATATCTAAATTAAATATTCTCTCTGTCCTACAAAAATTTGTACACTTCTCTTATATGGATGTCTCATACAAATTTGCATACTACCAAAAAAAGAAATATTGATTTACGTGCACATTCACAAATTTATACACATATTTACCCATATACCATTACTTTATATATAAAACACATTTTTCTTAAAAAATGTGTCGTCCCACAGGGTGCAAATTCCTACGGGACGGAAGGAGTAGTAGGTATATCCATATCTCAACTAAACATATTTCTGGCTAATATTTTCTTGTATATTTGACATTTGACGTGGTGTATGACATGTCTCTAGTCGACAACCACATAAACATAAATACCACAAAATTTACACTATATGTTAACTTTCAACAATAAATCAGTTCATGAATCGAATTGTAAATTTTAAAAGATTATATTATAAATGATAAATACTATAAAATTCTTTACTTTTTTCTAATTAACCCTATCTTTTATGATTCGGTATCAAATTTAAAGACTCAGTTCTGAGTGAGTCATACTCCTGTACCATTAAATAAAATTTATTTTGAAAATATCAAGCAAATTATATAAAGAGCATTATGAAATAACTAACCTATAATTCTCTAATTTTCAATATATACATTCGGTATAATGGAATACTTCAAAATTTGAAAATCTAAAATAATTTGATGCAATAATATTTTATATATCATTAATTATACTTTATAACATTAAAGACATATATATTTATGCTCACACGAGTCGCTCGTGACTAAGGGTTTATTATTCAGCTGGCATTCTAGAGCATTATATATCTTGTCATTTGTTTAATAATTTGGGCTATAAATAATACATCATGGTGAAGTACTCTATGAATAAATGCACCATATAAGCTTAAAAAGCCATCTTTACTATTATTAAAGAATTACCTCTTTTAAATTATAATAGTGGTGACTTTTCTGTAATAGCAGAATTAATTTTTTAGTGATAATAAGATTAACCTTTTTAATAATTTGCATATATGTATAATTTTTCTTATTTATAGCAATCTATATATTAATTATGTTGAATTTGACAAACTGCAACTTATATGTTGCAAATTGATAATTTAGTTTAGTATGTGTTGCAATTTGATTTTGAAAAGTGTACAAACTGAAAATTAATATAAAAAGTTGTAGTAAATCTTAATTACAAATTGTTATTGACATTATTAACAATCTAATTAATGCTATTTTTAATAAATAAATAATGAGTAATTTGTTAAATCGCATCAATAAGTTATTTGAACTAGCATATAACGTCAGAACTCAACATGCAAATAATGTCCTACGTTACATTCTCAAGTTTCCAAAATTATTTGGACACTTAATCTTATTAATAGATTTAATATTACTTGCGCATTTAAAAAACAATAATTTATGTGTATATTTACAAAAATATATATATTTATTTATATCACTATATTTTTTTATAAATAATTTTTCTTAATTTATGCGTACAATTAAGGAGGTAATCACCATAGGATTAGTGATTACCCTTTTATTTAACTTATTTTTATGATCTCATTCACGTATAATAAATAATACCAAACACTTTTAATGAGAATAAAACCTCATGAATTCTCAATCATTTTCATTCACCATCCTCATTACCCCCAACAATAAGTATAGTATATATTTTTCCAATGCTAAGTAAATGTATGTATATGTAGTAAAACACATTTAATCTTACAACAATAATACATATTTGCTCTAATAATAACACACATTTGCTCCCCATTTGTGTTACTATATGAGCAAATGCGTGTTATTATAAGGATAAAATGTATTTTTAAAAGAATAAAATATGTATTTTTTAATTTAATCATCATCCCTTAAAAGTTAGGTATATTAATTCATGTAGTAATACACTTTTTACTATTTTATATGTATTATTATAAGAAAAAAAATTTATTTTTATACAAATAAAATAAATATTCATAAAAACCCAATATTTTTATTATAGTAACACACATTTCGCTCTTACATTTTATGGAAAAATATTTATTTCTACAAAAATATATGAATATATGTAAAAAAATATTTGGTCTGATAGTAACACACATTTTGCCTTATAATAACATGCATTTACCCATATAGTAACACAACTTGAAACAAAATTTTGAAAATAATTGTCCAAATTCGATCCAACCCAGTAAAGATCTGCGAATATTTTTAATATAAATAGTTCAATGGTCGAATATTCTATACAAATTTTTGAGATATTATAAGAGTCACTTACATATTGGTTCAAAAAAGTCACTATATTTACAAATTGATTCAAAAAAATTCCACGGTAGTATATATATTTTTTTGCACGGAAGTGTTTTTTTTTTTTTGCACGGGACCAATATGTAATTTTTGTCAATTTCTTGAATCATATTGTACTTTTCTCATATTATAATTGTTGTAAATGCATAATGGGTACACGAAAAGTGTACTAGAAATTTTAGGGGGCACTTGGTATGAATTTACGATGGAAATAGTAATGTGTATTTATTGATTATCTTTTTTTTAATCGGTAAATGTTAGTTGTTAATAGTTAGAAGTTAGTTCAAATATTACGATAACCGAACCGAATTCATATTTCGGTTCGGTCGGTTAATAACCGACTTATGCACACCCCTAGGTGTATCATTAGTTAGTCAAGTGTATTGTTTATATTAATTGTTTATTTGATGCTCATATTTCATTGATGAGTATAAAAAATGAGTATCATTTACTTTTTCTACTAAAATAAAAAGAAAAAAGAATGAGTGATTTTTTTTAAATTAACAGTACAATTTATTTTTCCAAGAATATCAAATATTTGGTCAGGTGTATCATTTATATTAATTATTTATTTGGTGTTGGTATTTCATTGGTGAGTATAAAAAATGAGTATTATTTATTTTTCTACTAAAATAAAAGGTAAAAAAGAATTAGTAATTCTTATTTGACTAATAGAATAATTTATTTTTTCAAGAGTATTAAATATGTTGACAGATGTATCATTTATTTAATTAATTGTATCATTTATTCTGAGCATACGCTTAAATTCACAATTACCTACCATCAACACATAGCATCACAAAATTAACATTAATCTAGCACCGAATTCGGAAAGGACAAAATCTTCAAATTATAGGATGATATATATATAGGTTCAAGAAAGTTACTATATTTACAAATAGGTTCAAAATATTTGCACAGAAATATATTTTTTTTCTACACAGCACCTATTTGTAAATATAGTGATTTTTTTAAACATATATGTAAGTCACCCCAAAAAATAGAATAAGTAAGGAATACATCCCATAAAATAAGTAAGGGACACATTACTTATATTAACATCAAAATTGGAGATGAGAAGTAATTCATCAGCATGTCGTTGTTGCTAGCTTTAACCATTCGTTATACTCAGATCACCTAAATTAAGATTTACGCCACTGGGAATTTGAATGTTTTTTTTTCTGTTTAAGATGTTATTGTAAAAGTTCTCAATAATATTTGATGTTAATTTTTCATGGTGTATGAAGAAAAAAGAGGCCTGATTTTCTGTAATTTCCTGATTATCTATAAACTATATATATATTTCAAATGGGTTTGGGTCGTTGTCTTTGGATGTTGCTCATCTTTACTAAAAAGTAAAAACATAATGATCATATGCATTTCAGCTATACTGGAAACAAAATAAACTTCATGGCACCCCAAACCCTAAGATCTCCCAACACTCTTGTACCTTTTTGGTGAGATTTTCTGTATGGTTCTACCCAAAACCCTCTCCACTATAATCTCAATAGTTTATTAATTATTTGACTGTTGGCGGGCAGGTCTCTGTGTATATGTTGTTCGGAAAGAGAAGGACTCAATGATTATTTTTTGGGAAAATTACAAAATGGTTTTCAAAATTGACAAAATTACAAATTGATTTTGTGCAGAAAAAAATATACTTCTGTACAGAAAAAATATATATTTCTGTGCATAAAAAAATTACATTTCTGTGCAGATATTGTGAACCA
This sequence comes from Prunella vulgaris, assembly GCA_026898435.1. Taxonomy (NCBI): domain Eukaryota; kingdom Viridiplantae; phylum Streptophyta; class Magnoliopsida; order Lamiales; family Lamiaceae; genus Prunella; species Prunella vulgaris. The sequence continues at coordinate 662,084 of JAPKLY010000080.1, read as the reverse complement.
ACTTGTAAATATAGTCATTTTTTTGAACCAATATGTAAGCCACTCTTATTTTTTTACTGAAACTTAAAGTAAAAATTTTGGTGTATAAGAGGATCCCATGCCCTACATTCCTCAACGTATATATAGCCATATCAATTCAAACTTACAACCCTTCCCACTCCCGTGTTGATATCTTTGTGGTCTATCCTAAGCAACTAAAAGTGGGTAGTGATCAGACATTACCTTCACAAGGTAGCTAACAATCAAATAGAAGAACTGACTTTCCACGGCCTACATGCAACTCCTCTATCCGATCTCTCTTGGATGCTCTCTATACCCTCCCGACTACTTGACCATGTAAAGTTGTGGCCTTCAAAACCCAAATCTTCCAAGCCAGCCTAGCTCAACAAATGCCAAAAATAAAATAAAAAACAAACTATATTAATCTATTCTTGTTTTGTACACCGTACCCACCTTCTTTCTCAAAGTTATATATAGGGTCTCATTAAAATCACACGTACAAATCTAAGGGGGCGTTTGTTTTAAATTCTTTAATGATAATGGGAATAAAATTTCATTTTCCTCTTTTATCCTTACATACGTTGAATGAGGGGTTTATTTTCATGGTGGTTACATCATTAATGTTGTGCTCCAATTTAGGAAAAATTGACAAAAAAAATGTTGTTGGTTGTGGTATGGGGGATCGATTGAGGAGAACGATTATAAGGTGAGATTTAGGTAATCAAATGGGGGTAATGATTACGTTATTTAGAGAAAAAAAAAACAATGCTATGTACCTCATTTATTCTCATTTTATATAATAATTACTATGTGTATATCTCATTTACATTACAATTGAAGAATTTTTTTACCAAACGCCCCTCAGGTAAGTTACTTACCCAGGATAGGCGCCTTTGAAGCCTCCACATTTTCCATTTCCTTGTAGCAGTAAGCCACCTGTAAACCCTAGTAAACCTCCATAAAATCTACCAAATCTACCACCAACACCTTCATTTTACTAGAGAGAATAAAATCATAGATCTTTTGAGACACAAGTCTCTTCAACCATGGAACCTTGTTAGGGATCCCAAGCCCCCGATAGTTCCAAACCAGACAACTGATTATTGTCGGTGAAATAAAAAAATTATATATCATGACCTTATTTTTAAGTTGAATTTTAATATTGATAAGTGTCACAATTTTCAGGATTCAATTTTTTTTATTGTCAATACAATATAAAAAAAAAAATGTGTGACACTTTTTATTATCATGACATGCATGATTTAAATGATAAAAAATCGTGGAATTTTGAAATGAAAAAAAAAATTAACTTAGGCCTAGAAATAGAAAAAAGAAAAGAAATATTAAACTTTCAAAATTGAGGCATATGATATTAAGATTTACCTAAAACAATGAGCTCTTATGTGATTTTTTTATACGAAATTGATAGAATTGTACCAAACTCTATTTTTATGATATTGTAGTGTTTTTGGCCACACGTGGCTGGGGCAGTGGTCACAAATATAGAGTTTTTTGTTGTAATCGATCAATTTTTTTATATTAGGTTGCAATAAAAAAAAAATTAATGGATAAAGAAAATCATAATATATATAAGTTGAAAAAATCCCAAAAAATTGATCTACTGGTAAGGACTTGATAGTATGCTTCTTTGGGTCACATGTTCAATACAACAGTCTGTACAGAACTTTTCGTTGACTCGAATGAGTTTTCCGCTACTGTAGAATGTGTCATTAGGCCCCCCAAATTAGTCTGTTCTTGGGTCTGATACCGATTAAAAAAAAAAAAAAATCTACAAAGTTGCAAAATTGATACTAACCCAATTAATCATATCAAGCCCCATTATCAATCAACACCATTTTCTAGCCCAATTGATCACCATGGAATTTCCATAGTAAATGCTGCAATTAATCAAGTTGTATATATGCAGTACAAAAAGACGAGTCTCTCCTTGAAAGAAATGCTGGCAGTAAAGTAAGCCGTATTGTTTAATTTTTGGCATGCTTTAGTTGTTGTACATCTTAGCTGTGTATGTATAATGGAATTATCACTTATTAAGATTCTTAAAAAAAATCTGAATTTAAGCAAATTTATACGCCGGAAATCTCATAAGTCCTTAAAGTGGTAATAAAATATGGCAAAAAAGCACTTTCTCACATATCTTTTTCACAAGCTGTACTACAGTTGAATCTGCAGTGTAGTTGGTATTAGTCTTTATTGTGCACCCACCATAAAAGTAAGACAAACACTGCATCAATTGCTCATTTACTTCAAAAAGAGATCGTTTCATCTCTTTCTCATGGTTTTCTTGTTTAATTTTACTTGAGATGTGTTGATATAAACTAGTGGGTCGAGAAGAACAAAATGAGACGGTTTCAAACAAAACTTGTTTATTTTGTTTACGGAGTGTGTTTGTGTTGTGTATGAGCAACAAACGCATAACTAATATTTTTTCTATCCACTAAATTTATGCATTATTTTAATTTTTGCAGTCCACAAAAAAATATGTACTTTTTATGGAAACCATCGCTTTTATTATCACTCTCACAATTAATTGTTTTATATATAAGTGGCCCCACAATATATTCACAATACTTTTATTTTATTTTTAAATCAGAGCAAATACAATAGTGTACATATTCAGTAGACAGAGTGAGTATTTTTAGTAAAGCAATCAATACTAATACACTATATTTTAATTTAATTTTAAAAAATCTACATTAATTCCGGTTATTAGATCAGATACCAACTAGTTTGAGTATCACTAACTATAATTTTTTCTAATATAATTCAAGAAATCGTGATTAAGTTGATATTAGGTCCAAAGATGGTGAATTACTCCCTCCATTACGTACGTAGGAATTTGATTTTGTGAAAGTCAACAGAAATCAATATTTTATTTTTTAGTAGTGCAAATTTATATGAAAAATTTAAATAAAAAAAAGTGCAAATTCATGTGGAACGGATGCAATAATATAGAAGAGAAAATATGCACAAATATTTACCTATGTGGTGTGTGTTGTAATCTTGAGAGGAAAGCATAAAGTAAAAGACACAGTATTGATGACCCAGTTCGTCACGGAGTGACTACGTCTGGGGGCGACCAAGCCAGGAGATAGTATAATAATATGAACTGCCGTTTACAATGATGTGAAGTACAGAATACAAGGGAACGATACATTATAAATAGAGTACCTAACCCTAAGTCTTGTGGGCCTAAAGCCCATGGACTATAATCCTAATATTATATCCATTAATATAATAATATATTTCCATATATTATAACACTCCCTCTTGGATATAATATGACAAGGAAGTATGCAAGTGTTACTCAGTGGAGTGTTACAAATGACCTCGAGGATTCAATCATCAGGATTGTTTAGCATTTGATACTCCCTCTGAAGATAACAACCTTCCAAGTCGACGCATCCCGATTCCATGTACGTACTTTTCAAAAGTCGAAGTGGGAAGGGATTTAGTGAACAAATCAGCTAGATTGTCACTTGAGCGTACTTGTTTTATCGTGAGCTCACCACTCTTTTGGAGTTCGTGAGGATAAAAGAATTTTGGGGATATATGTTTCGTCAAGTTCCCTTTGACATAGCCGTTGCTCATTTGTGCAATACATGCAGCATTATCTTCGTAGATAATCGAGGGGCTTAAGTCAACAGAAGGGATACCACACGAATCGTGAATGTGTTTTATAAGGGACTTTAACCACACACATTCTCGTGCAGTTTCGTATAGAGCTATGATCTCTGAGTGGTTTGACGATGTGGTCACCAAAGTTTGTTTGACAGATCTCCATAAAATGGTTGTTCCACCACAGAGGAAAACATAACCCGTTTGTGATTTCGCATTATGGGGATCAGATAGATAACCAGCATCAGCATAACCTATAAGTGTATTGTCTTGGTTTCTCTGATAGAAAAGACCAAGATCTTGTGAACCTTGAAGATATGTTTCACACCATTCCAATGTCTCCTCGTAGGGGAGGCACTGAACCTTGCAAGTAGATTGATTGCAAAGGCAATATCGGGCCTAGTGCAGTTTGCAAGATAGAGCAGTGCACTAATTGCACTTAGATATGGAACTTCAGGTCCCAATAGCTCTTCGGTATCTTCTTTAGGTCTAAATGGGTCCTTTTCCAAATCAAGGGAACGGACAACCATTTGAGTGCTTAAAGGATGAGATTTATCCATGTGGAATCTCTCAAACACTTTCTTTAGGTAAGCTGATTGGTGTATCAGTATTCCTTCAGGGAAATGCTCGATCTGCAGACCGAGACAGAACTTGGTTTTACCCAAAGTTTTCATTTCAAATTCAGTTTTTAAGATTGAACTTGCTTCTTCAATCTCTTTCCTTGTTCCGATAATGTTTAGATCATCCACATACACCGAGATGATGCAAAAACCATTAAGGGATTTCTTAGTAAAGACACAAGGAAAAGCCTCGTTATTTACATATTCCTTCTTCAGGAGGAATTCGCTTAGTCGATTATACCACATACGACCTGACTGTTTTAAGCCATATAACGAGCATTGCAACTTAATGCTGAACATACTACGATGTTCGTTATTCCTCATTTGGGGAATAGTTAATCCATCAGGGATTTTCATATAGATGTCAGAATCTAATGATCCGTATAAGTATGCGGTAACTACGTCCATTAACTGCATTTCTAAGTTTAGTTTAACTGCCAGGGATATTAGGAAGCGGAATGTTATGGCATCCATAACAGGAGAGTAAGTTTGATCGAAATCGATACCACGTCTCTGCAAAAACCCTTGAGCCACTAACCTCGCTTTGTATCTAACAATCTCATTGTTCTCGTTTCTCTTTCGTACAAATACCCACTTGTATACAACAGGGACTATATTTTTTGAGGTACGAACGATGGAACCAAAAATATTTCGTTTGTTTAGCGAGTATAGCTCGGCCTTTATTGCAGCTTCCCATTTCACCCAATCAGAGTGCTTCCGACACTCATATATAGTTTTGGGTTCAGGGTCTAGATCATTATTAGAAATGGTGAAGGCAATTAATGCTGCAAATGTGTTGTCGACAACAGTTGTATTTCTGTTATAAGTTTCTCCCGTGTTTACGAAGTTTGTTGAAACTTTAATGTTTACATCGACCAGATCCTCTTCATTTCCCAAAGGGTATCGGTCTGATGATTCCGCTTTCTCAGAGTCATTGATTGCTTTTGCACGTGCATTTTGACTCTGATTTTCATCTACAGGACGAATCTCTTCAGGAGATTTTAGGGGTGACATAGTGTGTTTGCTAGCTTTACACTTACGCGAATTCGGTTCGCTTATGTTAATATTTCCTTTACGCTTCTGGCGCATGGGGGGATTAACATTTGTCTTCAAAGGGAGTTGAACCCTTTGAGGCTCAATTACCGCAGGTATATGCGACTTAGTCACTCCTTTATGATCAGTGAATGCATCTGGCAGGTTATTTGCTAAGTATTGCAAATTTATTATCTTCTGAACTTCAAGTTCAGATTGATTTGTGCGTGGGTCTAGGAACTGAAGATCTTTTGTGTTTCAAGTTATTTCATGGCATTTATTAATTGTGATATTTTTCTCTCCCCCTAAGGCCGGAAATAGATCTTTGTCGAATGTGCAGTCAGCGAAACGGCTATAAACTGATCCCCAGTTAAAGGCTCGAGGTATTTAAGTATTATGGGAGATACAAAATCGATGTAAATACCGATTTTTCTTTGTGGGCCCATAGATGTTCACTTAGGTGGTGGTATTGGAACATACACTGCACAACCGAATGTACGCAGATGGGAAATATTAGGTTCATTTCCACGCACGAGTTGAATAGGGGAATATTCATGATATGCAGTTGGTTGGAATTGGATTAGTGATGATGCATGTAAGATTGCATGCCCCCAACATGAAACATGTAAGTTCGTTTTGTGTAGTAGTGGTCTAGCGATTAATTTAAGACGTTTAATTAATGATTCAGCTAGGCCATTTTGAGTATGAACATGAGGGACCGAATGCTCCACTTTGATTCCCAGTGCCATGCAAAAATCATCGAATGCCTTAGAGGTGAATTCACTGGCATTATCCATACGAATGGATTTAATAGGATGATCTGGGAATTGAGATCTCAACAGGATAATCTGTGCAATAAGCTTTGCAAAAGCAGTATTCCGAGTAGATAGTATGGTGACATAAGTCCACCGAGTGGATGCATCTATTAGGACCATAAAGTACTGAAATGGTCCAGATACTGGGTGTATTGGTCCACAAATATCTCCTTGAATCCGCTCAAGGAATTTAGGAGATTCGGTTCTTACTTTACTACTAGAAGGACGAATTATTAGCTTACCCTTTGTGCAAGCATCACATATGTATTCATTAACATAAGGGATTCTGTTGTGTGTTATGTTATGGCCTGATGAATTACATAGAATCCGACGCATCATAGTTTGTCCTGGATGTCCTAACCGCTCATGCCATAGTTTGAAAGAGTTTGGATCATTAAATTTTAGATTAAGAGCTATATGGAGATTTGAGGGTGTGATGTATGTGTAATACAAGCCAGACGAGAAAGATGGAAGTTTTTCGAGATGTGTTTACGATAATTTAAATAGTGAGTCATCAACAAATATTCACTATTGTCCTCAGTATTTGTTTCAATGTGATAGCCATTCTGTCGAATGTCTTTGAAACTGAGGAGGGTACGATTTGATTGTGGATACAATAAAGCATTTTCGATTATTAATTCGGTACCCATAGGTAGAATGATCGAGGCTCTTCCGGAGCCAACGATTTGTATGTCGTCATCGGAAATAGTAGTGACACTTCCTTTCTTTTCGGTTAATGTTTGGAAAAATTGTCTATCTCTTAAGATAGTATGTGTAGTAGCACTATCTACTAAGCACAAAACATTAATCTCCATAAGCACTTAAGTGTATGTTTGTGTATATTTAGATATGAGGAATGCTAAGGAGAGCCAAGATTACAGACGCTGATTGATCAGCCGCACAAGGGGTCACTTAGGTCCTACTTTATCAAAGACGTATAAAATTATTTTTGTAGACAATAGTGATCGACAATTGGATTTGACTGTAAAAATAAAGCATCGATAAGCATTCATAAATGAAATACATAAAAAGGTATCATGCGACATAGTCAAGATAAAAGCCAGTCAAACATGCTGGTCAAACCAAGTAGCAAATAGTATCAAATAGTCTAATAGATAAAGCAAGTAAACAACAGGTTGATGTCGATCACTCATTGTCTCCAAAGGCGTCTACAGTCATTGTATCACCCACTAAGAGGTCATCCTTCTCCATATCAAAGTCTGCACCGGGAAGGTTGGTGTGGTGTGATTCACCTTTAGGAGCTTTCCCTTTTTTATCTTTAAGCATGCGTTGATATAGCTCCACTAGATGTTTCGGAGTTCGACACTGGCCAGACCAATGGTCGTCGCATCCACACTTGTGACAGAGTTGTTTGTTCTGTGCACCTGAGCTCGATGGTTTGTCTTGAGGTGCATTCCTTTCCGTTGCACTAGATTGTGCATTGTTGCGACCTCTACCTCTTCCCCTACCACGGCCTCGACTTCGGGTCGATCCGCGTTCCCCACTTGCATCATTTCTTTTTCCACGTTTACGACCTCTAGAGTTCCTCCGAGTAGCATGTGCTTCAGGCACAGCTTGTGAGCCAACCAGTCTAGTATTATGATTTTTCATCAACAATTGGTTGTGTTTTTCTGCAACTAGAAGTGCATAAATGAGGTGGGAGTGTGTTTGATACTCTTTGGCCCTGTACTATTGTTGTAGTACAAGATTACTAGCATGGAATGTGGAAAGAGTTTTCTCGAGCAACTGATCATCAGGGATCGGTTCACCGCACAGCTTGAGCTGTGAAACTATGCGATGTAGGGCGGAGTTGTACTCCGCCACATACTTGAAGTCTTGGAAACGAAGTGTTGTCCAAGCATGTCTGACTTCGGGGAGGATCACATTTTGTTGTTGTTGGAATCGATCCTGGAGGGATTTCCACAACATCGATGGATCTTTTTCAGTGAGGCATTCATTCTTAAGATCTTTGTGAAGATGATGTCTTAAGAAGATTAGAGCTTGTGCCTTTTGGGCAGTAGTGGATTTCCACCCTTGAGTGGTGGTGTAGGATAAGTCTTTTGAAGCTAGGTGGATTTCAACGTCTAAAGCCCATGTCAAGTAATTGTGGCCTTCTAGAGCTAGTTCATCAAATTCACGTTTGATGATGTTTGACATTTTTGTTGCTACAAGAGAAGAATTAATAAATTTATAATTTATAATTGTTTTGTAGCAAAAGGAATAGGGCTTAAGATCCAATGCAATGACAATTTAATAATAGGGGTGTATTTGATAAATGATTGGGTGTATGACTTGTGAGACATTTATTAATGGGACTTTAACCCAAAAATAATTATTGGATAAGGCCTTAGAAAAAAATTGATGATTTGGGCTTTCATAATACCATTATGAATTTTTATTAATGGGATATCGGGCCCAAAAATAATTGTTAGGATCCAAATTAATTAGAATCGACTAAAATAAAATTGCCCAATCAATTAATTAAAAAAAATTGGCCTAAGTAATTAATTAATATTAATATTAATTAAGTTTTTTTTTTATTAGGGAGGGCTTCGGCCCAATTTCGGATTAAAACAAACAGGCCCAATTTGTAAATTAGGATTTCAGAATCTGAGGAAACAAAAACGCTGAAAAATTACAGAAGATGTCAAGGGTTTCCGAAATTCGTGGGCGGAAAAAATCGCGGAGAGAGTGGGCGAAAAAATCGCTGAATCCATGCCTCTCGGTTGTCATCGCCGACACGAAAAATCAGGTCTACTGACGTGGCGTCGCAGCGTACAGCCGCCATCGCCGCCGTGCCCATCATGCGTCGCGAGCCGTCGCGAGAAATAGGGCACAATCGCAAGTCATGGCCCTTCGTCATCCGCCGTTGGCTGTCGCGGCGCTTGCCGGAAAAATTAGCCGCGCTTTGCGTCGCCGTGAGCAGTGGCGTGGCCGTCACACAGACAGTCGGCCGCCTTGGTCGCGTCGCCATCGCACAAGCTGGGGCGACGTCGCGCCTCCGTTACGGCTGTCAGGGACTATGGGTCTGCCGTGGCGTGGTGGCCGTGTTGGACGCGGCAAGGTGCCATCGCGCTGAAACTGAGCGCCATCGCGTCGAGGCCACTGCAGTGGCCGTCGCGCGGTAGCCAACGGTCAGCGAGTTTTATCGCCGTATCGACACGGGTAGGTGATGATATCGTTTTCGATTTCTGATTACCCGTATTGGCAAATTTGATTTCTGAAAAAGAATTTTGGTTTCGACTTTTGTCGATTTGGTTTTCTGAAAAGTCTGGTTTCGCAAAAAAAATTCTGGAACAGGGGGTTTTTCGAACCGTATTGAATTTCCAGAAATAGGTTTCTGAATATCAAGTATTCAGGTTTTCGAAAAAGTTTTCTGGAAAAACAGAGTTTGCAAAAACAATTTGTTTCAAAGTTTGATTCGAAATTTTCACAAAACAGTTTTTGGTATCAGATTTCTGAAAAAAGATTCTCGAAAAAATGTTTCGAAGAAAAAAAAAATTTTGATACAGATTTTCGAAAAAGGCAGAAGAGTTTTGTAATTCGATCGAGGGACGATCGATTCTGGAAACATGTTTTGTTAGGGTTTTGTTACGCAGCGATAAAAAAACATCGGATCATATACAAACAGATCATCAACATATATAAGCATATAAACAGCATATCGCATGGACAGAAAACGTATTACATACGGATGTTTCCAGAACATATAATCAGATATCAGAAAGTTAAGCAGTAGATTAGCATATTCAATGGATCCGATTTTCATAAAAAAAATTAACATGAATATCTAATCATGAATTTTAATAATAAAAATCCCAGATTAAAAGCATGATCAATAGAAGCATATATACAGTCATAAACATGGAATAATTAACCAGGTCATATAATATGCAGAATACACATGCTCTCAATTTCAGAAAATAAATAAAAAATGACTCACAGATGATGCTTAATTTCCAAATTAAAATCTGAGTTTTAAATCCAGATCCGAAAATTGTGCTGGAGCAATCCTCTCGTAAATCCTTAACGCTCGTAGAGACTCGTGCTGATAACGTGTTGTAATCTTGAGAGGAAAGCGTAAAGTAAAAGTCACAGTATTGATGACCCAGTTCGTCACAGAGTGATTACGTCTGGGGGCGACCAAGTCAGGAGATAGTATAATAATATGAACTGCCGTTTACAATGATGTGAAGTACATAATACAAGGGAACGATACATTATAAATAGAGTACCTAACCCTAAGTCTTGTGGGCCTAAAGCCCATGGACTATAATCCTAATATTATATCCATTAATATAATAATATATTTCCATATATTATAACAGTGTGCAAGTCGAATCTCGCCTTACAGCTCTAGTAAGCATAGAGTAATTTAGTAGAATATTTTTTACTATTGACAGTTGTGTACAGCAAGAAGAATTCGATTTCTGAACAACTTTAAACGATAATAAGTCCTTTTCAGTTACAGTTACAGAGGTGAAAAATATAAAGAGAGAAATCTGGAAAAGGTATAAGAACCACATAAACTACTGAATAAATCCTTTTGAGTTGCAATACTAAAATAGATACTTCCTACGTCGTTCCATTATAAGTTGTTCATTTTGTTATTTTCGTCCGTCCCACTATATATTGCTCATTTATTTTATTTTACCTTTTTAAGAAACTACTATTCACTTCTTTATACTTTTTCACTTTTCTCCATCACAACACATGTATTATATTAATATTTTTATACACTTTATAATACTCGTGCCCAAAAAATATGAGCAACTTATAAGGGGACGGAGAGGGTGTATGAAATCCTTGTTATTTTCTCTTTTTATATACAAAATTTGATTCGGTTTCATAGTATAAAAATTTGTAATAGTGTATGTAACTACTGATATTATCACTTAGCACTCATTCTATTTATTGCTACTATATCATCTAAAACACTATAGTATCAATAAGTACATATAATAATATCAATAATTACGCGTTATATCAATTTTATATTATCAATAGATTTCTTGGGAGACCTACTCCTTTATATATTATTATTATGATATATGATTCTCATTTCATAAGGTTCAATTTGGATGGGTGGATTTGAAATCCATGGATTTCACACACAATTAACCACACTATTCATGAATTTACAAATAATTAGATTGCATTTTATGTTTAAAATGGAGGAATTCTAAATCATATTCAAACACATGTCATTTGAAATCATTCCCCTTTCCATCTCTCATTTTCCTTACTTTTTCCTCTATTCCATCTTTTTATAATTCTTAACTTAAAATGTATATTTTCTTAAATGTATTTTTATATAAATCCATTCATTTTCAAATCCATCCATCCAAATGGAGCCTAAGTTTTTTCACAAATTCCTCAGTATGTACATATCATGAAACCACTTCGTCTCTTGATTCTAGAAAAAAATTGAACCCTTGAGATTTTATATTTTTTAAGAAAAATATGCATTTTAAAATAAAATTATGATATGAGTAAATATATAGAAAATTTCGTGAGTATACATACAAAATCTTGTTAATTTTTGTAGTAATATACAAATTGGTGTATGACCTTCAAATTAGAAAAATGTGCGAATTTCTTTAGAATTGAATTTGTATTTAATAAAATTTTGCGGGCAAAGATTAGCAAAACAAAATTTGTTGCTTAATTAGAAAAATAAAGTTCAATTTTAATTGTAATTTTTTTTATAATACATATATATCCTACATTATCCCACTTTACAATTAGAGCTATCAAAGTGAGTTGGTTTAATTCTGTCAACCCACCTGCTATACATAGAAAGAGGATTAACTAAGCATTTCTTAGCCCGCGGTCCAAATGGACAACCCGTTTGGACACGAGCTTTGGTGGGTTGAAAGCGGGTGAGCCCGCCCTAATTTTTTTTATAGTGATAGTTGCTAAAATAAATTGTTAGATTATTTAATTTTAATCAAATTTAATATCTTATATCTTTTAAATTATTTTTAAAATAATAATATCAAAATAATTATAAGTGAGTTAATTCGCTTGAACTTGTAACCCATCAAAAAGTGAATTGGATTTGAAATTTACATATGGCCAAAATTTCAGTCTGCCCACACAAGACTGGTTTTTTGGAATTTTGGTCCTCCATTCCTCTCAATAATTCCAAGATAAACGCTAGCACTCTTAACTCATAAGTCTAGAAATGAATTCTCAAAATAGTAGAAAACATTATGTCATTAATTTTTTAATAAAAAAATATCATCATTTGCTCTTAAAATGTAACCATTGTAACGTGTGACAATTTCACATTTAGAACAAGTATTATGCTCATTTCCCAGCACCTAAATTATCCATTATTTAAATTTAATTTTTTTTTACACTCTAAAATTAGCAATTTCCAAATATTCTGAATACACACCTAGTTGCACTATATTATCTACCATTTAAAAATAACCTAAACTTTTTCCAATAAAGAAAACAAACTAATATATCCTCAATTTGACACCATTTAGACTAACTAACATTTTTTTCATTAAAATCTGCATTATTTCGTATGAACAATCTAAATCGTATCGGGAAAAAAAAAAAATCTTACAAATGAGACGTGATACTTTTGTATTACATTTCATATACGAGACCACCGTATGTAAATATTTGTAAATCTATTAAACATAATTTAATGTCCAAATATATATTTGAAATCCTTGGTTAGTGTATTTACGTGCCAAACTATGTATAGATAACTAGCATAATTGCATACTAATCAAGGAGGGGTCATGAACTTTATTTTAGAGGACAAAAAATTATATTCCAAACAATTCCATAATTTCTGAGCCTGCCCTTTTCTAGAATACACCCTAGGAGCTGAAGCCTTGTAATTTTGGGCCACTTTATATTAAGCCCTTTTGTAATGGCCCAGGTTATTTGTACTAGCATTTTTGGTAAATACACTAGCCAGATTAATACACTATTTTTTTAGGAAATACACTATCCTTTGTTAGGATTTTTTTTTCGGCATTTTTTTTCGAACGCAGTGTAAAAATAAAATTTTGTTCGAAAATTTTTGCCGAAAATTTATAAAATCTTTTATGCCGAACATATTAAAGGTAGTGTATTTCCCAAAATGGTTAGTGTGAATAATACGGGCCTTTTGTAATTGGGTCCGATAGTTTGTTTCACCTCCTTCGGGCCTTGTATACTAGACTATTGGCCCAGACTATTAGCACTAGCCTAAATACATTAAGGGAGTATTTATTTTAGAGGATAAAGTTATTTATCCATCCAAAATATGCATGTTTTGGAGTATATATATAATTTTATCATTTGAAGCAAACACATCCTAAAAAAATTGTCAAAAAAGTGAAATTTTTCTGAAAAAAATTACCGAACGAGGATAGTGTAATGGGTGACTTACATATTAATTCAAAAAGGTGACTATATTTACAAATTGATTCACAATATCTGCACAGAAGTGTAATTTTTTTCCTGCACAAAAGTGTATTTTTTTCGGCACAGAACCAATTTATAATTTTTGTCAATTTTGTGAACCATTTTGTGATTTTCCCTAGTGTAATCATCTGGGTGGTGTATTATCCAAAAAAGCTAGCCAATAACCTGGGCCTAAACTAATTTAATGGGTCTGTCTCTATTTGTCGCTTGGGTCGAGAGTTAGCTCCCAAGGCCTTGTGTTTTCAGCCTGTCCCTGTTTGGGCTTCTAGCTGAGCTGTTGTACCTCCTTTTACCTAGGCTCAGGTTATTCGCACAATCCTTTTTTTTTAAATATACTACCTGAATAAATATATTATCTTTTTGAAAAATACACTAATCTGTTGTTCAGTAATTTCTTTTTATTTTTTTAGATATTTTTTTCGAACATAGTGTAAAAATATAAAAATATTCGTACTTTTTTGCCGAAAATTTATAAAAATTTCGAAAAATTATTCCGGATATTTTAAAGGGTAGTGTATTTTCAAAAAAGGTGTTTGACTAAACTTATTTTAAATATCTTATAAGGTTTAACATCTTATAAATTGCTTTAAGAGAGCGTATAAGATGTTATTTTTAAGTAGTTTACAAGTTATTGAAGTGTTTGAGTTATATAACTTATAAATTCTTTAATAGTTTATCATAATTTTTTTTAAAAAAAATTAACTTTTAGTCGTAAATAAATATTTTTTTAATTTTTATGTTTTAGGTAGGGGTTGTAAAGTGGTGGCGATGTCTAAAATGAAGCGGGTGGATGGGTGTAGAGATATATGGTGAAAAAATTAACCTAATGATATCCCAACTTATAAAGTCTTAAACAATTTATATAGAGATATATGGTGAAAAAATTAACCTAATGATATCCCAACTTATAAAGTCTTAAACAATTTATAATCTATTTTAAAGAGCTTAGAAGCTCAGACACGCCATTAATCCACATTCCTCAGAGTCCTCATCTTCCACCAATATAACATAGACCTTCTTACACTTGCGCCATTTATGTGATATACCTCCTCATAATTGAAGCAAGATTTTGATTTCTCCTTTCTTCTATATCTGCAGGAGTTAATCTCCTTTCTTCTCCTATATTTACTAAATTTTCCTTTTGATGAACCATAAGTGTTCACTATTTTTTTTCTTGTACTTACTGTTAGTCCACTTATTTTAATATTTGACATAGACTCATTTTCTCTCCCCCAAAATCATATGTTTATGCCAGGATTAATATCATTTTCGTCCTATAATTTCTTCACTTTTTTGTTTTAATCCCATAATTATCTACTTTTTCAATTTAGTTCTATAACAATTTGAATTTACCCAATTAAATTAGTCTCAAATGGTCGAAAATTGCATTAAACGACATCATTTTATTCACATGTCAGTCATGAGCTACTATTTTTCTGCCATTTGAGACTTATTTGGATAGATTTGAATTATTATGAGACTAAATTGAAAAGGTAAATAATTATGGGACCAAAATAAAAAAGTATAAAACTTTTGGGAAAATGATATTAACTATGAGACTTGTCCTTGTAAGCAAATAAATTTTGCTACCTCAATTAAATAATGACACGTGTATAAATTAAATAAATATCAAATATATATTACTATTTTAATTTTTGAGGATTTATCAAATTAATTCTCTAATTAAATAGTAAAATGATATTTATTGTACACGATACAAGTCGTTATTAAATTACAAGTCTCCCGGCACTCGTAAATGACAATAAATGGCTGATTTGCCTTATTTATGAAGACGGCGGAAATCAATCAAGCTAAATTTGGTTGATTACTTAATCTTGTCAATTAAATCGGCACCAGCCAACCGGAGTGCGCCACGTGTCAGCGCAGAAGAGGAAAGTCTTCATCTCTCCACCCTATAAATAGGGGTCTTCATGTTCATTCCAAGTGGTCACAACCCATCGAAGACGAACGAATAGCAACAATCCTCTCGACGAACAAAACTGCGAGCTAAGAAGATCCATCGATCCAGCTCTTCGAAGATTCAAGCCTTCTTCACAAAATCTGAAGAAGTTCTTTGAAGATTCAAGTCGTTCTTCGTCAAAACCCTCCAGAAACACCGTTTGATCCAAGACAAGAGGCCAAATCCAGTGTTCTTCGCCAAATCCAGCCAGAAACATCCTTCGATCAGAATCAAGGAGCTCCATCCCTCTGATCAGACGTTTCCAGCTGAAGATCAACTTGAAGACTTCAAGCGTTCATCGTCGTCTTCAAGAGTTCTCCATCAAAGTTCATCCATAAACACACTCCGATCAGAGATCAAGGTCCAGGACCCCTCCGATCCAGTGTTCCAGCTCAAATCAAGACTCGAAGATTTGAAGATCGTTCTTCGTCAAATCTGAAGCGTTCTTCACCAAAATCTTCCAAAGACAACGCTCGATCCAAAACAAGAGGACCTCGTCCTTGGATAAGTGTTACAAGTCAAATCCAGTCAAAGTCAAGACCAAAGCCGAGTCAAAAGTTGAAGGAGAATCAGAGGATCATAACTAGAGAGAGAACCCGCTATATTCAAGAAATAAATCATTGTATATCAATTTCAAGTGTTAATAATATTTTTTTTATTATTTTACACAAGAATTGTTATCACAATCCTATTTTCAGAAGTGACATGCTGACTCAGTACATTAAATTTAAATTTCTCCAATAAATCCAATCGGTGTTTCCATCACCTTCAGATCGTAACAATTTGTTTGAAATAGAGCTACAGAGATCAAAACTAGGTGGACTAGCTCATCTGGCCACCGAGCTCCTCACTTGAGTGAATGGTCTGTGTTTGATTTCCTTTAGGAACGAATTTAGGGAGATATAAGGTTGACTTGGAGATATTGGGGAGATATAAGGTTGGCTTGGAGTGTTTGGAGACTTGGCTAACTAACTTATAACTACTAACAACTAACATTTAACGATAAAAAAAAGCTATAGAGATCAAGAATTTGGCGAAAGACTCGAAATGCAAGCTCTAGCGCTCTATTTATTGAAAGAATTTAGTAAGTCAGCGTGTCACATGTGTAACACGGTAGAAAGTAAATAATTTATTCATAGTGTGAGACTACATTAAAAATTAAAATTATATCTTTTTAAACACTACTTTCGGTTTGGATGTAAATGGATGGCTGTCTATTAATTGATGGAATCAATATTTGGGGGTGCAAATTGTGATTATTTAAAGTAATATTTACTTAGCATTAATATCATTTTTGTCCCCCAAGATAATCTCTATTTTAGTTTGCTCCCAAAATTCTCTATTTCCTTCAGTTAATTGACAACGAAAAAGTTCGTAACAAAAATGATCGATTGAGATATTGAACTTTCACGACTATTTTAACAACGAGTTAAATTTGATTACAAAAATTGAAATTAAAAGCTAAATTTGGTGACAATACAAAATCTTTTCCCTAATAAAATATAAGCTGATCGAGGTTAAATATTTTTATTTAGTAGTTCCATTTATTCATGATATATAACATGTGTGAACATACATATACTACAAACTAATAAATTCCATTCCATGCAAAAGTTAATTGACTAAGCAACAACATAGTTTTTAGGTAATAGTAAGAGTGGATTTTTCTTATGCATGGTGACTCCGGGCATTGGATCGGAATCAATATCTTTCCGTCCAATCCCCGGAGGCATTTCCCAGTCGAAAGAGTAGAGAAGATTCGCGGCTGCAAGCTCCACGTTCGCTAGCCCCAACATCATTCCGGGGCAGATTCTCCGGCCCGATCCAAGTGGAAGGACCCGAAAATCTTGGCCTTTTATGTCAATGTCGTTGTTGAGAAATCTCTCGGGCACAAATTCATCTGGATTTTTCCAGTGCTCGGGATCTCTTGCGATTGCCCACGCGTTAACGTAAACCACGGTTTTGGGAGCAATTTGGAAGCCTTGCAGAGTGCATGGTTGTATTGTTTCTCTAGGGACAAGCAGTGGAAACGGAGGGTACAATCTCAGAGTCTCTTTTATGACAGCCTTTAGGTATGGAAGTTTGGGCAAATCAGCTTCATCTACTCTGCCCTTGTCACCAGCAAGATCTCGAATTTCAGCTTGCACTTTCTCCATAGCTTTGGGTGCTTTGATGAGGGCCGTCATGATCCATACTAGTGTGGCTGCACTTGTGTCAATTCCACCCAGTAATACATTCTGTATAGCAAGCAAAAGGTTGGTGTATACCAATTACTATTAATGAGAATGACTCCTTGTTCATTTCTATTCTCTACCATCGTTACCCCCACTCAAATGGGGCCTTGATATTATGTAATTTTTTAATTAATGGTATTTTGTAAATTCTGTCAGAAGTTTTTTGATACTTTTAATCAAGAATATCAAAATATTTATTAAGAATATCAAAAGTTCAGGTTAATAAAATCTACGATAATTATAACAAAATATCATTGATCCAAATTTTTTTATACTACTGATGAGATTTTTTATATTTAGTAGGTAAATGCATGGGATTTTGGCTCTTCGGAATTGGTGGAGGTTTCCGATCAAGGGCAGCCGCGGAGGGCCCGGCGGGACCCCCGCCGCTCGGCCCTTGATGGCTTCTTGGACAAGCAAGACTATAAATGGAAGAGAAAAAACAAAAAACAAAAGGATCAACATTTTGTGTTGTGTGAAATATTAGCTCTGATCAACATATATACAATTGTAAGCTTCCATTACAAAAAAAAATTAACCTTTAATGATAAGATCCAGTTATTATTGTTTTTCTAGTTAAAAATATTTAGTGACAGAAAATGATCTTTAATGACAGAATCTGTCAATAAAAAATACTCCCTCCGTCTTTCTATAAGTTGCTCGTTGCTTTTGGGCACACGAATTAAGGTAAAAGTGAAAAAGTATAAGTGATGTGATGGAAAAAGTGAAAAAGTATAAGTGATGTGATAGAAAAAGTGAAAAAGTATGAGTGATGTGATGGAGAAAAGTGAAAAAGTAATGAAAATAGTGTAAAAAGTATTGAAAATAATAATAAAGAAGTGAATAGTAGTTTCCAAAAAAGGTAAAAAAGCAATGAGCAACTTATAGAAAGACGGACGAAAATGGCAACATGAGCAACTTATAGAAAGACGGAGGGAGTATTATTCTTATCACTAAAAAAATCATAGAAAGATATGTTTGATGTGCAATTTAATTGATTCAAATATTAATATTAAATTATAACGCGGCAGACACCTTGGACCAACCCATCAATTCCTTTGTTATTAATATTAATTAATTATCCTAATATAATTATTACCTGAGTTGAACTTCATGAATATTAACCCTTTAAAATTGAATGCATATGAATTCAAAGACGGTACGTAAAATTCATGTATCATAATATTGGTCAAATTTAATGGTTTTGTGACTATTGTATCACATATCATGTTCTCATAGATTAATTTTTTTATTGTACTTGTATTTAATATGAATAAAATATCTGGTTGTTTGAATGTGACACCTACAATTAATAAATCCGAGGAACATTACTAGATTAAAACATCCATATTAAATTTTATTCAAGCTAGGCTCATCAGGGTTCTTTGACTAAAAAAATTGGAATTTTAGATAGCAGGTTGCAGTTTATCAATATTATAATCAATCTTACACATAACTTACGACAATCAACTCATGAGAGTAGATGGAAAAGGTTATAGTAAAATTAATGGGATTAATACCAAAGTCATTCCATAATTTTTTCACTTTTTTTATTTGGTCTCATAACTATGTAATATTTCAATTTAGTCCCATAACAATTCAAATCTAACCAAAAGAGTCTCAAGTTGTCGGAAATGACATAAAATGACGTCGTTTTACTCACGTGCCGATCGCGTGTTATATTTTCCAGCCGAATTGGGCACGTGAGTAAAACGAGGCCATTTATATCATTTTCGGCAATTTATGATTAATTTGGTTAGATTTGAATTGTTAGGGGACTAAATTGAAACATTATATATAGTTATGAGACCAAATAAAAAAAGTGAAAAAATTATAAGACGATTTTGGTATTAATCCCAACAAATACGCACATGCACATCTAATTATGTTATGAGTTTAAGTCTATATATAAGCCGTACACATCATAATATTGTAAGGTGGAAAAAATGGAGTGTGTGAGTGAGCTAGCTCCAAGGGGCATCAAGATTGTGCAGTATTGCTCGGTATCACCCGCCAAGGGTGGTGCTGACGAGCTATTGCTTCCTCTTACAAACTTTGACATCGTTAGACTTCGTTATCATCTGTTGCATTTTCTCTTCTTTTACAAACTAGATTGCTCAGAGTCGCATTTCCTAAACACGATTGTTCCGAAGCTCAAAGCCTCCCTCTCCTTCGCCCTCAAACATTTCCTTCCATTCGCGGGAAAAATCGTGTTTCCCTTCTCGCCCACTGCTCTGCTGCCAGAGCCCGTCTCTTACTACGAAGCAGGGGACTCTGTTTCATATAAAAAATAAAAGCCATGTGTTATATAATATTACTCATATTACTTCTACAGTTTAGGTTAAATATATGCTGTTGATAAATTTTTCTACTAAATTTTAGTGATCTTATCTATTTTAATGAGTTATTTACTAAATAATACCATTAATATATAAAAGATCAAATCACAGCGTCACATGATGATTAAAAAACTCAATCAAATGTCAAATAAAATATTGACAGGTAATATTACCTGCAAACCGATTTTAGACCAATTTAAAAAATAGGGGCAGCTTAATTAATAAACTGAAATTAATTAGTAAAAAAAGTGGACCATATTCATAAGTGAGTCAATTTAGCGGAAAAAAAAAATCCCAAAAATGAAACCAAAACTATGGTCGTTGCAAAATTTCAAAATTTTGTGAACCATTTTGTGATTTTCCCTTTTTCAAATACAATTTTTTTTTTTTTCTTTTTAAACTTAAAAAGTCCATAATACTCTTACTAATATTATTTTGGGTTAATTCTATATAAATACACCATCTTTTACTTAATTTTCAATTTATTCTTGAGCTTCATGATTATTATAAAAAATCCAACCTTTTAAAGGGTTTCAATTCGATACATTTTTTTTCCGGTTAACAACTGATGACGTGTCTTGCCGGAGCGTGTGAAATATTGTCATGCTGGCGTACACGGAGCCGGAGCTCGGCTCGTCTCGACTCGAAAAATAGAGGTTATTTTATAAATATTAAATAATTTAGGGTATAAATAATAATATTTTACAAAATAATACAATTTGTATTCCAAATCACTCATACTGGTGAATTGGTGATAGTTTTATCTTTATTGCTGTTAAAATAAACGAGCTGCTCGTGAGCTCGGCTCAGCTCGACTCGATAAGCTTAACGAGCCGAGCTCTGCACTACTCGGGCTTGCTCGGCTCGTATAACAGCTCTACACAATACATTTCAATTCTAAATGATTACTATTTCTAGGAGTTATTTTTTTATTTGATTTATTTTAAATTTAATTTATACAATATTTAATTAAATCAATACAAAAAAAATTAAGTAAATCAAATAAAATTTGATTATCTTATAATTGAATATTATATTTATTAAAAAATTAAATAATAAAAAATATATAACTTTTTCTCTCTTATACATTTAATTTTTATTTTATACCACGAAATTTATGAATATATATATATATATATATATATATATATATATATATATATGAAATGCGTTAGTCAGAAGTGGGTAGCCTGTTAGGAATAACAAAGTCATGAGAGTAGATGAAAAAGGCTAGCTAATTAGAGTACGTATTCATGCTAAAGTTAATTAATAATAAAAACACGCACATTTAAATAGTTATGAGTTTAAATATATATATAAAAGCAATACACATGATAAAATTGTAAAGTGAAAAAAACAAAAAAGAAGTGTGTCAGCGAACTAGCCCCAAGGGGCAATCAAGATTGTGCAGTGCTGAAAAACTATTGCTGCATCTTGCAAACTTCGACATCGTTAGGCTTCATTACCCTCTGTTACATTTTCTCTTTTGTTTTTCTACAAATTAGATTATTTCTCAATGACTTTCTGCATGTCCTTAGTTGGCTCTCAAACATTCATTTTCATCCACTCTTGTGGCCTGGGAACCTCTCTCTCTCACTATATATATATATATATTGCTACCACTTTACAAGGGATCATTCTAATGCTGTCCAAGTGATCATGTTGTTTCCGAACCAAGAGGCTGAGCATGACCCATATGATAGTGTATATATATTCATGCTAGTGTTGATTTGTGAAGTTGCTTGACATTCCCTCTACTTACTTTGACAACTGCATCGTGCCAACTCCACCCATGCAGAACTAAAGGGAAGGAATGAGTTCGTCGATGCTGCACTGCACACACCATCGGAGAGGCTATTTGGGAGTTCAAAAGCAAGAGGGATAATATTTTCGTCCATTTAGAGCACCAAATAAAATTTAAAGGGAAGTCAATGGTTATAATGTCGGAAATTGGTTTGGAATTTGGATGGAAGTTTGACCAATATTATAATGATATTGTTCCATTAGTGAAAATTGGAATGAGTTGCAAAATGTTAATCTACGTTCGGAATAGTTAAATTTGGAGTATTAATTTGCTCAAAACTAATTTCGGGTGAATGAGATATTAATATAAGAACTTAGCAACTTAAAATGTTGAAGAGGACAAAATAAGGGAGAAAATTTGGAAATATTCTCTTGTCCCACATAGAAAAATGTGAGGACTTTGGAGTCCCTTATATGTACACTTGTGAACAATATAATTAATACTCCCTCTGTCACGCTATAAGTTGCTCTTTATTTTTTGGCACACGAATTAAGGTAAAAGTGAAAAAGTATAAGTGATATGATGGAGAAAAGCGAAAAAGTAATGAAAATAGTGTAAAAAGTAGTGAAAATAATAATAAAAAAATGAATAGTAGTTTCCAAAATAGGTAAAAAAGCAATGAGCAACATATAGTGGGACAGACGAAAATAGCAACATGAGCAACTTATAGTGAGACGGAGGGAGTAATATTCTATGCTACACCCGCTCGGGCACGTCGCATTGGGCGTTTTAGAGGCGCTCTTTGCACGTACACATCATCGCAAGAAGTTGAGGAGCCTTTAATTTTTTAACGACCATCGCGTCGGTTCGGCAAGCACAGACCATGGACAGGTCGGACTCTCGCGGATCCTGAATCGTCACATCCGGTGTTCGAATTTGGGTCCCCCGTCTGCGAATCAGAATGGGCACGCGCGTCCAGTGTGACATGTCACTGAATGTACATGCTACAGAACGGCTCTGGTCTCTGCTTCTTATCTTCGGTGTGTTCCCGTGTTTTCACTTCAGACCCACATGACTCTGAGTCATTGTGTCACGTTGTTCTTATGTTTATGTTTGTTTCTACTGATTGTCTTGCCCCTCAACCCAACTTATTGGTACTCACACGTCACTTGTTTTTGCTTTTTGGTCATGCAATTGAGTTAGATTAATCAATTTATACAAATTTCGAAACATTCAATGTAAAATTCTGGGTTTGGTAGCAAGTTGAAACCTAAATCACAAAATTAAATGAAATAATGAATCTAAAAAAAAGGGGGGGTTAAGATCATGCCATTCATCTGTATAAAGCAGGAAAGGAAATTAGAACAACCTGTCCATTTGGGCTCATCGATCCATATGTCTTCCATTGTCATGTTACTAAGGATACTTTGGACATGTTTCTGTTAAAAAGGTGAAGTTTCGTTGATTTAGGTGACTACTAATTTTTTGTCTATCCAGTAAATTTTAATTATAATTTGTTTAAATATTAAGACACAAAGTTCAACCATCAAAGATAACCACGAAGTCATTTTCGCTTTTGGATAAAAAAAATAATCATATCATTACTATGAGTTATAATTCCAACTGCACGTCAACAGAAGGTGGTATTCGACATTACTAAATTACAATGTCAAAATGTGCTTCCAAATACCATTAAACAACAGAAACACTTACTTCATCAAATATGTGTTTTGTCGTGCTTAGTGCTTTAAAAGCTGCTTATGAGTTTTACTGTGCACGTCTATGATGATGCTGCAGCAATCGCCACCAGTTCAATATTTTCTTCCTTCCATGTTGCTCTTTGCCACCACTGATCCCTTTCCCTGATTTTAACTCTTTTCTGTGCCGAAGCCCATGCAAATGATGCGGCTGCCCTTTACCACGGACCAAACATCTCTTCGTCTTTTCGGTAGCCATGCGCTTCATCCCTTTTTCTAAAGTTAATTACTTCCCCGTTGTGTTTATCCAAAGAGGAAACGCGGCTAATCTTTGCCTGATCATGAGTACGGTCACCACGATGATGGTGGGGCCGATGAACAAGTGTCGTCAGTCTGTCCTTGAGCTTCTTCCACGCTCCAAAATGTTTCCCATGGTTTATGCCATGAGATTTGTGGGTCCTGCTGGGACCTGGAAATGCTTCAACATATGTGTAGGCCTGCGGGTGGGTCGTTCAGACGAAGAGTAGCCCTCGCTTCTGCTGCTGCCACTGTAAGTTACTTGAGGAGTTCCATCTTGACTACAGGATGAGTAGGCATCTTCTTCTTCCTCACTATTGCTTGTACAGTAACTGCTGTACTCATGAGAGAGAGAGTCACTGCAACTTCCACTGCGCGCTTTTACTTGACGTCGTATACTGCACCGAATATTCTCCACTATCACCATCACTAACAGGGCTGTTAGTCTGCTGACTAGTTCTGTTTGAGTACGAATCAGTAGACGTTCTTTCTGATTCATGCTTCTGTAAACAAGTCCTTGTCTGCTGCCTGTTCCTCGAAATTCGATCATTATGCTCTGTGTCCTCCAAAACCTCCGTCACCTCTGATGCTCTTTCAAGCATGCACATCTATACATCACAAATTTCCATTTTGTCAGTGCTTTTACTCTCAAGCACATAAATGATCAGGACACCAAGATGGACATGACAAAAATAGAAAAAACTACCATATTCGAACCGTCCACATTTGACTCTACATTAGTAAAAGATGAAAGGCAAAAAAGAACACCTAAATACCTGTCTGTGATGTGTTATTGCTAAACATCCAGGTTGCTGGATAAAAGGTTCCCCATCAATTTGTACCGCGAAAGGACTGGACAAATGTATCGTTATAGCTTTCCCTTGTGCTAGCCTAGTTGCCTGTGAAAGTTGACAAAAATTTTAAAATACATTTCCGTAGATATATCGAAAGGAAAAATATATGCATCTTACACCTTAGTGAAAATTGCAAATGCCACAACAACACAAACAAGGGTGAAGGAAAATTTGGAACCTGGAGTTTGCCTAGGTGCCATGATCCAGTAACACAAACAACTTCAAGCATTCTGTCATGCACGCACTGGCAATTGTAACGGTCATCATGCTCATAATCATTTTGCCAAAGGTCAACTCCACCCATATAGCTACCGATATTGAGCACAATCAAGTCCTCAGCATTCTAAAACTCGAAAGAAAATGACATCAGACAATATATTAACCAAGTACAAGAGAACAATCTTTTGATCAACCAAGTGTCTGGGCATACCTTTGGTATCTTGATATCTTTTTCGTCGATTTCAAGCCAGATCTCTCGTGGCAAGTCAGCACAAGCTCTGTCCATCATATCCCTACCCCCTTCTCTTGCATACCTTAGCTCATTTACCAACTGATCATATTAAAAACCTTAGCTCGTTTGAATTTGGGAGATTTTTTGGGGTGGGAGTGGGGTTTTTTCCCCGAAAATACTGAAGAAAATAGAAGCTGAATCTGTTCTATAATCGCATTTTAGCGACTACCTTTTTTAAATTAGCGGTCGCAAAATTATAAAATTAAATGGGAGCCAACTACCCTAAACTGGATACTACTTTAGCGACCGTTTCGGCGGTCGCTAAGTTAATGTTTATATTTGCGACCGCCAAAAAACGGTCGCTAAATTAATGTTTATATTTGCGACCGCCAAAAAGCGGTCGCTAAATTAATGTTTATATTTGCGACTGCCAAAAAGCGGTCGCTAATATTCAAAAAACAAACCGGTTCTACTTTTCCGGGTTGCCATGTACGGGTTTAAATATTAGCGATCGAATTTCTGATAGCGACCGCTACATGGCGGTCGCAAATTACATTACTAATATGTTTGCGACCGCTTCTGGCGGTCGCAAAATGTTAAATTAGTTTAGCGACCGCTAGCGGTCGCTAATTTTCCAAACTTTACCAAAACACCACGGCGGTCGCAAAAGCGGTCGCTAATTGATATTTTAGCGACCGCTAAAATGCGGTCGCTAAAAGCCGCATTTTTTGTAGTGTCAGTAGGAAGCTGCAAGGGAATAAGCAGGTGGATACCTCGGAGAATCGATCTGATCGGAGTAGATCCAGGGATAGGAAGAGTTTAGCAAAAAAGAAATGCTCGAACAGAGAGAGGGAAAACTTCTTAGGAATTCTCATCCGACCCAGTGATTCTTGAAAAAGGGAAGGTCAAGTTCGTTGATAATGTAGATCCGCCTGAATCTTCAGCTCTATTATTTTTTTACACATATTCAATAATGTTATAATTAGAGAAAATGTGTGTTACTATCTTATGAAATGTTGTTATTTATATATATTCATTTGTTTGTATGGATAAATCATTTTTCACATAATATAAGAGCAAAATATATGTTACCAAAAGAATAAATATTAAATTTTCATAAATATTTTTTTTGATAGGTAAATGTTAGTTGTTAGTAGTTAGAAGTTAGTTCACCAAGTCTCCAAACACTCGAAGAATATATCCAAGTCAACCTTATATCTCCCTCATATTCGTTCCCAAAGGGGATCGAACCTGGGTCACTCACTCAAGTGAGGAGTCCGGTGGCCAGGTGAGCTAGCTCACCTGGTTACAAATATTTATTTATTCTTATAGAAATAATTATTTTTTCATATAATAACACATATAAAATAGTAAAAAGTGTGTTATTACATGAATTAATATATCTAAAGTTAAAAGAATGATGATTAAATTAAGAAACACATATTTACTATTATAGTAACACATATTGTATCATTACAGTAACATGCATTTGCCCATATAGTAACACAATTTGGGGGAGCAAATGTGTTACTATTAGAGCAAATGTGTGTTACTGTAAGATCAAAATGTATTACTGTATATACAAACATTTATTTGTCCTTAGAAAAATATATATTGTACTTTATATAACATATATAAGGTATTAAAAGATGTATTAGTACAATAACAACTTATTATCAACATAAATCAACAAAAAGAATAAAAAATAAATTAAATAACACATATTTATTCTTGCAAAAATACATATTTTCTTTCTAGTTACTTGAAAAGTACAAAAAATTTAATTTTTAATAATTAGTAATACAGATTTTGCCTAATAATACACATTTGCATATATTATAACATAAATTGGGAGCGAAAACTTGAAATTCACTGCTTGCGTAAATTTTGAAAAAAATACTCAGATCCGACCCAACCCGATTTAGACCAGTAAAATTTTCAAAAATAGATAATATTACCGTAGAATATTCTACGAAAGTTTGGTACTTG
Source organism: Prunella vulgaris (assembly GCA_026898435.1). Lineage (NCBI taxonomy): Eukaryota > Viridiplantae > Streptophyta > Magnoliopsida > Lamiales > Lamiaceae > Prunella > Prunella vulgaris. The sequence goes on along the minus strand of JAPKLY010000080.1, from coordinate 634,979 downwards.
AAAGTATAACTTCAAATATGCTTTCATATAAACTTATATTTTAGTTATAACTCTATGCATATTAGCTCCCACACCCCCCAAGTCGTTTTTAATAGGTACAAAATATGTATTTTTAGTTTTTATCAACTAAAATGCGAAAAGGTTATAGTTCGATATGCAAATTAATTTATTGTTGTAATTCTACTATACATATGTATATTTAGGCGATACATGTGCTCATGTGGCAGCTAAAGTCACCACCACAGACATATTACATGCTGATCAAATATCAAATCTATGAGAGAAGATTTTTTTAATATTTTAAATGTTTTTTAAATTAAGAATTCAAATCATTGTTTTTTGGTTTATAAATATCTAAATTAAATAATCTCTCTGTCCCACAAAAATTTGTACACTTCTCTTATATGGATGTCTCATACAAATTTGCATACTACCAAAAAAGAAAATATTGATTTACGTGTGCATTCACAAATTATACATATATTTACACATATGTCATTACTTTATATGTCATTACTTAAAAAATGTATCGTCCCATATGATGCAAATTTCTACGAGACGGAAGGAGTACTGGGTATATCCATATCTCAACTAAACATATTTTTGGCTAATATTTTCTTGTATATTTGACATTTGACGTGGTGTATGACATGTCTCTAGTCGACAACCACATATACATAAATACCACAAAATTTACACTATATGTTAACTTTCAACAATAAATCAGTTCATGAATCGAATTTAAAAGTTTATATTATAAATGATAAATACTATAAATTTTTTTTTTTTTTTATTAACCCAAACTTTTATGATTCGGTATCAAATTTAAAGACCGGTGAATATGGGACTAATTCCACCATCCCACTAGCACATACTACCGTTGTATTAAAATAAAACTCTCAATGAACTAATTTATTTCAATAATAAATCTTTTCTTGTGTGCTTTGAATATTAGACTCACTTATAAGTGAGTCATACTCCTTTACCATTAAAATTTGTTTTCTTTGGAAAATATCAAGCAAATTATATAAAGAGCATTGTGAATTCAAAGACGGTACGTAAAATTCATGTATCATAACATTGGTCAAATTTAATGGTTTTGTGACTATTGTATCACACATCATGTTCTCATAGATTAATTTTTTTATTGTACTTGTATTTAATATGAATAAAATATCTGGTTGTTTGAATGTGACACACAATTAATAAATCCGAGGAACATTACTAGATTAAATCATCCATATTAAATTTTATTCAAGCTAGGCTCATCAGGGTTCTTTGACTAAAAAAATTGGAATTTTAGATAGCAAGTTGCAGTTTATCAATATTATAATCAATCTTACACATAACTTACGACAATCAACTCATGAGAGTAGATGGAAAAGGTTATAGTAAAATTAATGGGATTAATACCAACATGGTTCCATAATTTTTTTACTTTTTTTATTTGGTCTCATAACTATGTAATATTTCAATTTAGTCCCATAACAATTCAAATCTAACCAAAATAGTCTCAAGTCGTCGAAAATGACATAAAATGACGTCGTTTTACTCACGTGCCGGTCACGTGTTATATTTTCCAGCGGAATTGGGCACGTGAGTAAAACGACGCCATTTATATCATTTTCGGCAATTTATGATTAATTTGGTTAAATTTGAATTGTTAGGGGACTAAATTGAAATATTATATATAGTTATGGGACCAAATCAAAAAAGTGAAAAAATTATAAGACGATTTTGGTATTAATCCCAACAAATACGCACATGCACATCTAATTATGTTATGAGTTTAAGTCTATATATAAGCCGTACACATCATAATATTGTAAGGTGGAAAAAATGGAGTGTGTGAGTGAGCTAGCTCCAAGGGGCATCAAGATTGTGCAGTATTGCTCGGTATCACCCGCCAAGGGTGGTGCTGACGAGCTATTGCTTCCTCTTACAAACTTTGACATCGTTAGACTTCGTTATCATCTGTTGCATTTTCTCTTCTTTTACAAACTAGATTGCTCAGAGTCGCATTTCCTAACCACGATTGTTCCGAAGCTCAACGCCTCCCTCTCCTTGGCCCTCAAACATTTTCTTCCATTAGCGGGAAGAATCGTGTTTCCCATCTCGCCCACTGCTCTGCTGCCAGAGCCCGTCTCTTACTATGAAGCAGGGGACTCTGTTTCCGTTGCTATCGCAGTTTCGGATGCAGAGCTCGACCACCTTATGAGGGATCATTCAAGGGATGCTGACCAGTTTCACAACTTTTTGCCCCGGGTGTTGCCCCATGCCTATTGCTCGTCCGACGGATGCCTCGCGTTCTCTCCCCTCGCGATCCAATTGACGCTGTTTCCGAACCAGGGCATCTCCGTTGGCCAAACCTTCTCCCATGCCATAGCAGATTGAGCTACAATACTTGCCTTCCAGCATGCGTGGGCCTCCATCAACAAATTCGACGGGGATGCACATTTGAGCGAGAAAGTCTCTAGATTCTACGATAGAAATAGTATTGTTGTCAATAAGGAGTTCGCGAAGAGAGCGTGGAACTACATGAAGACATTGCCCCCCACAGTTTCTTTAACAATTTCTCTGCCCACAAATAAAGTCCGAGCTACATTCACTCTGAGTGTAGCCCAAATCCAAAAACTAAAGAGCATTGTTGTGAGTAAGAAGCCGGGCATGGCTAATATGGCAACATCTATGGTGGTGTTGAGTGGATATCTATGGAGTTGCTTAGCCAAGTCCGCGGAGGCAGTAGGAGAGGTCGTGGGAGACGAAGAGGTGGAGTACTTAACTTGCACGGCTGATATTCGTGCGAGGTTTAATCCGCCCTTGCCCTCTACTTACTTTGGCAACTGCATCGTGCTTGTGCTGGCCGAGTTGACCCATGGAGAACTAAAGGGAAGTGATGGGTTCGTTGACGCTGCACACGCCGTCGGAGAGGCTATTCAGGTGATCAAAAGCAAGAAGGATAATATTTTCGACGATTTAGAGCATCGGATAAAATTGAAAGGAAAGCGAGTGGTTACAATAGCCGCATCACCAAGATTCGACTACTATGGTGTAGATTATGGATGGGGAAGGCCGAAGAAAATTGAGTATCCTACCAACGATTGTGATGGATCGATTTTCACTTGTAAGCCAAGTGCAGGAGGAGAGATTGAGATTGGCATGTCAATGCCAACGCTCAAAATGTATGCTTTTGCAACTTTCTTCCGCGGGGAGTCACACAAAGCTACTTATAATTTTTTTTATGCATATGAATTTTAAATTTGCAATTTAAATTCTTTTTACTTGTTTGAGTAAAATATTCAAATGGATGGATTTTTAATACTTAGTTTTATTTCTAATTCAAATTGAATTTTTTTTAAATATATAGCACAATCATGTCATTTGAAATCCATAAATTCTTAAATTTGTTCATTTTCATCTCTTAAATTTTAAATAACTCTATCCAAACACATTCTTCTTAGAGGGATTTGGGATATGGGTTTTATATGTACAACTTAAATTTCACTCTATTTGTTTAGATATTTCAAAGTGATGGATATGTGTCTCTTACATTCATAAACGCTCAATTAAATTTTATTTTATTTAAAATACACCAATTTTCCAACAAAAGGATCGATGGTGCAGCTTAAAGAAGATTCACCGGTTGTAAACTTGAAATAGAAGAATCAAGAAATATTGGGTTTTCATGGTCAATAATCTTTCAACATAAACCACTATTTTGGGCAGATTTTTGTAGAATGTTATGTTTCTACTATTTCTCCAACTTATATATACTCACACATCACCTGTTTTTGCTTTTAGGTCATGCAATTGAGTAAGATATTAATCAAATTATACAAATTTCCAAACATCAAATTTAAGATTTAGGGTTTGGTAGCTAATAGAAACCTAAATCACAAAATTAAATGAAAGATTGAATCTAAATAACATAAAGGGTTAAAGTCATGCCAAATTTTAAGGCTGTTTTGTTGGCCCCTTAATAACCCGTGAAACGTTATTGAATAGGCAATAACTAATCAAGAAGGACGATCATTGTGCAAAATAATGATAATAACACCAAGATTTGTCTAGCCTTATATTGCAAGGATTAGGACTTCAAGAGATGTCTATACTTTATTAGTTAAAAGAAGTTGTTACATATTATAATGGTGATTGAAGAGAGAAAGACTGTATGAGTGTTCTCTTTCTTCAACTCAAATGAGCTTGTATTTATCGTTTAAGGTGGGTGACATGGCATAAGTTAGTCACGTGGGTGTGGTCCCAGGGCTATCCATAGCCTCAGATCGTGCTCCGCGTTGTTGAAGCTGCATTCAGTCGTTTGTCTCATGTACGAGTCCAATGAGAGCATGCCACGTGTCATGATTCTCTTAACATAATCGTACCTCTATCAGAGTTGTAGGGCGCGCCTAGGCTGATTTGATTCCTTTTCGAGATCTCCTTTTGTTACTTCAACGATCAGGATCAGGCTACTGAGTGCCCGGAAGATGGTCGTTCATGCCTGGAACCATACCTGCTCAGGCTTTTAGGTTCATTCCTCACAGGGACCCTGTTGGTCGACCGATCATATTTTGGTCGCGACTGGCTTAGGAAGGCTTTCTGTGAAGCTCGAGAAACATCCTCGGTTTTTGGTCTAATGGTCACTTGACGTCCCTGCTTGGAATTATGCACGTGATGCTCGCCAAATGTCGTCAGTGCTCGGGAATATTAGTAATGAGGACCCAAGCATATTATTACTTTCCCGATCACTATGCTTGGATCCGAGCATATTGTTGCTTTCCGGCCCGATCACTATGTTTGAATTCAAGCATGACATTTAAGCATATTGTTGTTTTCCTGGGCCTATTCCCGTTGGGCGGTAATATTCAATCCACAACATATCTAAAGCAGAAAAGCGAGTTTTGATCAGACTTGTCTAATCATAGAATGTTGTCTTTATTTTAAAAGCCATTACTTCTACAGTTTAGGTTAAATATATACTGTTGATATATTTTTCTATTAAATTTTAGTGATCTTATTTATTTTAATGAGTTATTTACTAAATAATACCATTAATATATAAAAGATCAAATCACAGCGTCACATGATTAAAAAAGTCAATCAAATGTCAAATAAAATATTGACAGATAATATTACCTGCAAACCGATTTTAGACCAATTTAGGGCAGCTTAATAAACTTAAATTAATTAGTAAAAAAAGTGGACCACATTTAAAAGTGAGTCACTTTAGCGGAAAAAAAAGCCCAAAGATGAAACCAAAACTACGGTCGTTGCAAAATTTCAAAAAGTTTAGAATCAGGTGGCTTTTGAGAGTTAAGTGGCACCTAATTATAATGCAATAACTAAAAGAGGGAAAGATATTAGAACAAGCAACTCTTAAAAGGAATTTTCTATTTGCAATTTTCCATAAGGACAAGGACATTTTCTATTTGCAATTTTCTATAGGACAATTGCAAAAATGTCCTTTTTTGTGAGGGCATATTCTATTTTGCTCTTTTTTTCAAATAAAATTTCTTTTTTTTCTTTTTAAACTTAAAAAGTTCATAATACTCTACTAATATTACTTTGAGTTAATTCTATATAAATACACCACCTTTTACTCAACTTTCAATTTAATCCTGAGCTTCACGATTATTATAAAAAAATTACAATCTTTTAAAAAGTTTCAATTCGATACATTTTTTTCTGGTCAGCAATTGATGACGTGTCTCGCCGGAGCGCGTGAAATGTTGTCATGCTGGTGTACACGGAGCCGGAGCTCGGCTCGACTCGACTCGACTCGAAAAATAGAGGTTATTTTATAAATATTATATAATTTAGGGTATAAATAATAATATTTTACATAATAATACAATTTGTATTCCAAATCACTCATACTGATGAATTGGTGATAGTTTTATCTTTTATTGATGTTAAAATAAACGAGTTGGTTGTGAACTCGGCTCAGCTCGACTCGATAAGTTTAACGAGCCGAGCTCTGCATTACTCGGGCTTGTTCGGCTCGTATAACAGCTCTACACAATATATTTCAATTCTAAATGATTACTATTTCTAAGAGTTATTTTTTTATTTGATTTATTTTAAATTTAATTTGTAAAATATTTAATTAAATTAATACAAAAAAATTAAGTAAATCAAATAAAATTTGATTATCTTATAATTGAGTATTATATTTATTAAAAAATTAATTAAATAATATATAATATATAATTTTTTCTCTTATACATTCAATTTTTATTTTATACAACAAAATTCGTGGATATATATACTAATATTATATATATGAAATGCGTTAGTCAGAACTGGGCAGCCTGTTAGGAATAACAAAGTCATGAGAGTAGATGAAAAAGGGTAATTACAGTACGTATTCATGCTAAAGTTAATTAATAATAAAAACACGCACATTTAAATAGTTATGAGTTATGAGTTTATATATATATATATATATATGTTATCTGATGATTATTGATTCGATACGATTTCATAATTATCTTTATGAATCTTTTAAATTCTTCTCATATAGAGAAAAATAGTTTGGTTCAGGAATATGATGTTCCTAAAAATCTTGATTTACTCAACAAATGGAGTATTCCAAAGATTGAACCTAAAACGGTTTATAAATCTGGATTTTTTGAAAAAATTAGTTTCAAACAAGTTGTTAAAACTACTGAGTCTTCAGTTCCTCTCCATGAGGAAGAAATGGTTTTAAAATTATTAAACTACCATGATATTTCTCCTTATATGAAGGGGTATAAATTCATCCATATTGGATGTGTTCAAGTAGCTTTTAGACCCTTAACCCTTAAAGGGTTACCAGAAAGTTTTCTAGTCACTCTGAGAGATGGTAGAAATCTTAACTGGAAACAATCTCTCATGGGAATTATTGAGTCCAGATTAGCTTTAGGACCCGTTTATTTCAACGCGTATCCTAATCTCTCTTTGTCTTTATCTGACAACAATATCCTTGATGCTTTAACATTAAATGTTAAAACACATGGTTATAATTACATGCCTGGATCAGAAGTCATGTGTATTTGTTATCGCATTTATTTCAAACCTTTACATACCCTTAATCCAAATTGTACTAGGGTAGATAAGGATAAAAAAGAGACCATTCTCATTGAAACAAACTTGGAAATTCCAATGTTAGTACTCGTAGATCTATTAAATGGGATGAGATTATTTCCCCGGATAATTGGATTCTTGAACATTCTGTTCCTAAAATTCCTTCACTTAATAGTGATTTTCGCCATATTACTCAAAGCAATAATGGTATCGTTAATATTGGTTTCCACAATAATCAAAGAAGAAATTCTTCTTATACTAGATCTATGTCTGGTTACACTTTGTTTTCTCCCCTTGATTATGAAGTCAATATTCCTTCTACCTCAAGAGTTTCTACTTCTTCTTTAAAAGAAGAAAAGTTTTATCAAAACAATGATTTTGAAAATGATAATATTATTGTTAATAAAAACAATATTGTTCATAGTGAAAAACTTCCCGAAACAATTTCGGAATGTGATTTTTCTGTTTAAAATGATTTTTGAACCAATTTTGGATTTCAATAAAAGCTCCTTAAATAGAGCCCATATCAATGAAGAATTTAATGATCCAAAATGGGAAAAATTTAGAGTTTGGTATTTTAACTCTTTCCCAAGAGATGAATTATCTTATTTTGTTGACAAATTCTATGAATTTTGTAAAAAACAAAACACAATACTTTATTTTGTTCCTTGGTTTATAAAAACCTTTTATATTGATCAAGTTTCTACAATAGAAAGATCTTTTAAAATTATTTCTTCAGGAGATATTCGAAAATCCGTTTATCCTCCTAATATTCCTTTCCAAATTGAAAAGGAAGGAAAAACTTTAAATTTTTCTCTTTTTTCAACAATTATTGAAAAAGATGTTTTAACCAATATTGCTGAGATTTTTAGGCAAAATAATTTTTGCAATCTTTCTCTTCAAATTCTTAGTGAAGAAATTGCTTCACTACATGAGAAAATTGATTCTCTTCTTTTTCAAAACAAAGATCAGCCTAAGACTGATACTTCTTTTGAAGAAGGAAAAAATCCAGTTATTGCAACTGTTCCTTCTATTCAATCTCCTATTGAGATTAAAGATTTTAAGCTTGAAGCTTCTATTTCTGATCTTGAAAAAATTATTACTAAAAATTTTGGAAAACTTCATATTTCCACTATTGAAAATGATTTTCAAGATGATATGAATAACAGACATATTGAGTCTGGAGAAAATAGTCAAAACAATTTTGACAGTCTTAACAAAATGAGATGGGTTGATAAGCCTACTATGTAAAGGTATTATACTAAGTCTACTCCTATTGATGTTCTCAATGAAGAACAAGAAAATTTCTTTAATACCTCTTATTCTGGTAAATCCATTTATGAATGGAATATTGATGGTGGAAGTGATAGATATATCTACACCCAATGTCATCGTATGCTTATGTACAGCTCTGCCTGTAGAATTAGTGGTAATAATGATGTGCAGACTGCACAAGCTATTACTGTTGGTTTTACTGGTCAGCTTAAAGGCTGGTGGGATAATTATCTTACTCCCCAAAATAAAAATGAAATATTTTCTTCTGTTAAAATAGAAGAAAATACCACTAAACCCAATGCGGTTTATTATCTTGTTCTTACCATTTTAGAACATTTTACTGGTAAACTTTCAAACAATTCTGAAAATACCAAAACACTTTTTTTAAATATGAGGTGTAAAACTCTTACTGATTTTCGTTGGTACAAAGATACTTTTTTGTCTAGAATTTATGATATTCCTGACTGTAACCAAGATATTTGGAAAAACAAATTTGTTGATGGTCTTCCGTATTTATTCGCGGAAAGAATCAAGAAAATTCTTCGAAAAGACGCAAATTCTATTTCTTACGCGTCATACAGTTTTGGCCAAATCATTAGTATTTGTGTCCAAGAAGGATTAAATCTTTGCAATGAAATAAAATTGCGAAACCAGCTGAAAAGAGATAATCTCTTAGAAAAGAAACAACTTGGTCTTTTCTGTGACCAATTTGGAATTGAAAATTCCAAAAAGAATTTTTCTAAAAGAAAAAAGGATTTTTCTGATAAACCAAATTTCCGAAGAAGGAAAAGATTTTCTGATAAAAAACAGAAAGTGAAAAAAGATTTCTATAATAAAAAATCTTTTAAAAAACCTTTTCAAAAGAAAAAATATTTAGACAAAATTGTTTGTCACAGATGTGGAAAGCCTGGTCACTATGCTAACCAGTGCTATGCAAAAGACAAGATTAAAAATCTTGATCTTGATGAACCTCTCAGAGAGACTCTTCTCGGAATTGTAATGAATTCAAAATTAAATTCTGATGCTGATATAGAATCCAATGATTCTTCTGAAGAATTGAACTCTTCATCTGATTCAAGTCAATTTGATACCAATGAGTGTCAAAATTGCCTCCAGGGTATGCCTTGTCTCAACTGTATCCAAGATACTAGTGAGATAACGGATGATGAAGTTTATAAACTTCTGAGTCAGTTTAAAGGCATGAATATTAATGTCATTGATGACCATTATATTACGGATTTTCTTAAACAAATCAAAGATTTTGATTTACGCAATAAAATTATTGACCATTTTGAGAATATTCCTCTCAAAAAAGAAAAAAATGATCTTTCAAATCATATTGAAAGAAATTTTTATAACATGGATGATGTTAATAAACTCCTTAGAATTAAAGAGGTTGAGAACAATCCCATTACTATTAAAGATCTTTCAAAAGAAATTGAAAATCTTAAAACAAGTGTTAAATCTCTTCAGGAACAAAGTTCTGAATTTTCCTTTCGTCTTTCCCAATGGGAAAAAGGAAAAGAAAAATTAGAAATTGGTGATTCTAGCTCTCCAACTCTTTCTTCTAAAGAAAGTTTGATTAATAATCAACATCTTTCTAATCTTAATATCATTTTATCTCAAAAATGGTATGTAAAAATTTCTCTTTTAATAAACAATTTTTATAAAAAAGATTTTATAGCCATGATTGATAGTGGTGCGGATATTAGTGTTATCCAAATGGGAATAATTCCCACCAAGTTTTTTGAAAAAACTACTCAAACTCTTTCCCATGCAGGAGGAGGAAATTTAAAAATTTCTTATAAATTAAAAAATGCTTATATTTGCACAAATAAAGTTTGCATTCCTAATGATTTTCTTATTGCAGAGAACATTACTAGCCAAATAATTATTGGCCTTCATTTTATTTACAGCATCTATCCTATTAAGGTAGATGAAAAAGGTATTTCAGGTATTTTTGATAATAAACCTGTTAATTTAGAATTTGTTACAAAACCAATTCATAAGGTTTTAAATCAAATTCGTGATCAAATTGATCAAAGGAATTGTCAAATAAACTTTCTTAAAAATGAATTAAATTCTTTTACTATTGAAGAAAGGATTAATAATCCTAAATTACAAGAAAAAATTGGTTTCTTGTCTAAAGAATTTTCTATAAAAATTTGCAATGATTTTCCAAATGCTTTTTGGGAAAGAAAGAAACATATGGTTTCTCTTCCTTATGAAGAAAGTTTTTCCGAAGACAAGATTCCTACAAAATCGAGGCCTTGTCAAATGAATTCTGATTATTTAGAATTATGTAAAAAAAGAAATATCTTCTCTTTTACAAAAGAAACTTATTGTTCCGTCTAAATCCCCTTGGTCTTGCACTGCTTTTTATGTCAATAAACATTCAGAGCAGGAACGTGGTGTTCCTAGGTTAGTTATCAATTAGAAACCTTTAAACAAAGTTTTAAAATGGATTCGTCATCCTATTCCTAACAAAAAGGATTTACTTGATAGACTAGTCAATGCACTAGTATTTTCAAAATTTGATTTGAAATCTGGTTTTTGGCAAATTCAGATTGATCCTAAGGATCGTTACAAAACAGCTTTTAATGTTCCTTTCGGCCACTATGAATGGACGGTAATGCCTTTTGGGCTTAAAAATGTCCCTTCTGAATTTCAACAAATTATGAATGATATTTTTAATCCTTATAGTGATTTCATCATCGTTTATATTGATGATATTTTAGTATTTTCTAAAGATATAAAAATACACTTTAAACATCTTGAGATGTTTAAAAATATAGTCATTAAAAATGGCTTAGTTATTTCAAAGCCAAAAATGGTTTTGTTTCAAACAAAAATAAAATTTCTGGGACATATTATTGAAAAGGGAAATATTATCCCTATTCAAAGAAGCATCGAATTTGGAAATAAATTTCCTGATGTCATAACTGATAAAGCTCAGTTACAAAGATTTTTAGGAAGTCTTAATTATGTTTCTTCCTATATTGAGAAAATAGCCGAAGATACTGCTATCTTATATGATAGGTTAAAAAAGAATCCTGCTCCTTGGAGTGACAATCACACTCAAGCAGTCATCAGGATAAACGAAAAATTAAAACATATTCCTTGTCTTATGCTTGCCAATCCCTTATGGGATAAGACTGTGGAAACCGATGCCTCTGACATTGGATATGGAGGTATTTTAAAACAGGTTAATCCACAAAATAAAAATGAATATATTATTAGATTTCATTCTGGTAAATGGAATAATTCACAGAAAAATTATTCTGTGGTTGCTAGAGAAATTTTAGCCATTGTAAAATGTGTTCTAAAATTTCAAGACGATCTTTATAATCAGCATTTTATAATAAGGACTGATTGTAAAGCTGCTTCTTTTATGTTTGAAAAAGACTTTGAACACAATGTGTCCAAACAGATGTTTGCCCGATGGCAATCCCATCTTGCTTATTTTGATTTTAAAATAATCTATAAGCAGGGAAAAGATAATCATCTTCCAGATTTTCTAACTCGCGAATATATTTCTTAATGACAGGAATGAGCCAGTCTGGGAGAAGTCCCTATTCCTCTTATAGAGGAAGAGGAGGACGAGGTCATCCTCCTATTTACCACGGGAAGAAATCCCTTATTAACCAGAATATTTCTGGTATCGGTTCCTCCTCATCAGGAGGTAATACTCAAAAGGAATTCCAAGAATTCCTCAGACAGAGAGGTAAAAATATACCAGTTGAGGACAATTCCTCAAAAACTGACGACCAAGAATCATATGCTTCTGTTGCTAAAAAAGAATATACTTTCTTTGATTCTCCCAAGAGAGAATTAATACTGATTCTTGAAGAAGATGATGTTAAATTCAAAGAATCTCCATGGATCTTAATGGAAAAATATTTTCCAAATAATAGTTGGTCAACTGGTTCATACAAATCCAGGGCTTTTTATGAAGTCATCCTTACCAACCTAGGAAGTGTGGAAATTCAACACTTTCCACCCAAGAGTAAAGTAATTAATTACTCTAAATTTATTATTAAGAAAATTATCTCCATCCAAGAATGGGGAATTTCACCCTTCTCTGAAAGAAGTATGGTCAACGAAGTCTCTCGAACGACCATCCAGTACAATTACTGGGATTATTTACAAAGTTTTTATAAAACTCTTCTTTACCAGAATGCCAAGCATTCTCATACCTGGCTGATCAAAATTTGTGATAATATCAGCAAAAGTAATATTCCAAATTGGCTCACTTCTTGGTGGGAAACCTTTGGAGCCGCGGCAAATATTTTGCCCGAAGAAGTTAAACCTCTTCTTGAAGAATATTCTATTATTTCTTCTAATTTTGCCACTCACAATACAAGTAGTAAAACTACCTGTAGATTTTTCATTGACTCAGGAATTCCATGGGTCTGGAAGTGGATACCAGAATTTGGGTTCACCAATGATAATACTCCTTGTCTATGGAGAATTCACATGACAAGATTCTGGAATAACCTAAGTGTTATTACCCCAGGCTCCAATGAGTCACCTCTCCAAGAAAATATCGATAGGATCAAATCCAAAATCGATGAATTCAGAAAAATTTCTGATGAAAAAGCCACTAATATGCTGCCATCCTTTTCAGAATATTCTAAGAAATATTTTGGTATTCTTCCAAGAGAAAAAATTATGGATATGTATATGGATCAAATCAAAAAAGATCTTTTCAATGAAATAGACTTTTCTGATTCAAAATCAGACGCAACTATGCATTCAGGATCTAATCTTCAAGATGCTCAAGATCCAAATGATGATTATCAAGATTTTTCTCTACAGGAAAGTTTTGATCTCTTAAAAAATTCTCTCAAAGAGAAGCTCAAAGGAAGAAAGGACTGATGAATATTTCGGAAGACTGGATCACCCACATCAGGGTTTCCCGTTTTGGGACTAATCCACAGATCTGGCAAGTCCCATACCATGTCGTATTTGATGAAAACGACAAATGGATTTCTGATAAAAATTATCTTAAAGCTCTCAGAAAAAAAATTAGGGCTCTTGAAATTGGAATTCCGATTCTCAGAAGGCTAAATCGGCCAACCGAAAGACTTGAGAAGACATTATTTCTTCTCAAAAAACAAGCCTCTCTACTGGCGAGCTAAACAGAGATTTTCTAGAAGCATCCTTGGGCAAAATGCATCTCCTGAAATGACAAAATCAAATTTCGTCATCGCCTACATCAGCAGACAAAGAACTGTTCATGAATAGTAAATTACTATTCAAACTTTTTACTATTCATACTTTTTATTTTCGGGATGAAATCCGGGGTTTCATGTCTGGTTCTCCCCCTATAAATATGTGTGCTTGTTATTGTAAGAGGCAGAACTTTAGCAAGTCTGCTCTCTCTTTTCTTCTCTCTCTCTCTCTCTCTATTGTATAATTATTCTGAAGTTATAATAATAGGATGTACCTATCTTGGATCCTAAAGGGTAATCTCTCTTCTTTATTTTTCTGTTTTTAAAATTTTTATCTAAGAGATTCATAGCCGCCCTATGGCAGGCTAGAGATTCGTATTGAATCAATGATCTAGGATCTCATACTCTACTATTTCATGTGTTTTTGAAGATCATAAGTCACTTGATCTGATCTGATTATATCAATATGTAGTAAATGGTTTCGACCGATTGGTTTGAGGTTTCTATCGATATTTATGAGTTAAGATTATCCAACACGTATCGAGATGTGTCTTTAAGGTTGAAACTTGCTGAACTAAGTGTTCTGGTTTATGAGTTAACCGTGTGGGGTAGCCTTTTAGCCGTTATGCCGAGTGAAGGCGCAGATGTTTGTGGGCATAAATCCTTTTTTCAGGTTAATTCATAGATTCCTGAATGCTTAGGCCAGTTTATTTTGGAAAAGGTCAGTGAGACACTATTGATACAATACGGAGAAATCATTAACTCATAGACTATAGATGTACTCAGTAATTTCCAATCTGTGTTGAGCAAAAAATCCATAGCTATACTGCTGATATAGTCCAGATCCCCGATCCTGTTATTTTATGGTATATATATAAGCAATACACATGACATGATAAAATTGTAAAGTGAAAAAAACAGTGTGTCAGCCCAAGGGGCATCAAGATTGTGTCGGTATCACCGGCAAATTAAGGATATATAGTGCTGAAAAACTATTGCTGCATCTGTTGCATTTTCTCTCTCTCAAAATTAGATTGCTCAAAGTCGCATTTTCTAAACACGATTGTTCTGAAGCTCAATGAATTTCTCTCCTTGGCTCTCAAACATTTTCATCCAAGGTAAATAGCCGTTTGGTCTCACGTTCTTTTTTGGTCATTTTTTTAGCATATTTAGTCTCACTCGTTAAAAAATATTACACATGTGGTCCCATGAAAATTTGTATTAAACATATTTGGTCTCACACTAATTTATTACTATTAATGAAAAAAAAAATTGGGATCATTCATTTTAAAAAAAGGACCAAATTCATGAGCACAAATTCTCATAGGACCAAACGTGCTATTTACCCTTTTCATCCACTCTAACCGTAGCCCAAATTCAAAAGTGAAGAGCATTGTTGTGAGCATGACCCATATGACAGTATATATTCATGGTAGTGTTGAGTGGATATTCGTGAAGTCCGCGTAGGCAGTAGGAGAGGCCATGGGCAACGAAGAGACGAAGTACTTAACTTGCACGGCTGACATTCGTGCGAGGTTTAATCCGCCCTTACCCTCTACTTACTTTGACAACTGCATCGTGCTTGTGCTGGCCAAGTCGACCCATGCAGAACTAAAGGGAAGGAATGAGTTCGTTGATGCTGCACACACCATCGGAGAGGCCATTTGGGAGTTCAAAAGCAAGAGGGATAATATTTTCATCGATTTAGAGCACCGAATAAATTTTAAAGGGAAGTCAGTACGTTGTTATAATGTTGGAAATTGATTGGAATTTGAATGGATAACCTAAGTCAGACCAATTTTATCATGATGTTCCATTAGTGAAAAATGGAATTGAGTTGTAAAATGTTAATCTACGTTCGGAGTAGATAAATTTGAGGTATTAATTTGCTCAAAACCAATTTCGATGAATGAGATATTAATACATGAAGTTAAGAACTTAACATGTTGAAGAGGAAAAAATAAGGAAGAAAATATGAAAAACTTAAATAAATAAATAAAAACTGTTTTAGAAGTTATTTTTAAAGTTCTAAAACAGACGCTAAGACACCAAAGTTCAACCGTCAAAGATAACCACAAGTCATTGGCTTTTGGATTAAAAATAATCATATAATTATATTATAAAGGATGATCAACCCTAATTCAATTAGAGTTGTAGCTCATTAGTTATTATAGCATAATTATTACTATGAGTTATAATTCCAACTGCAGGTCAACAGTAGGTGGTGTTCGACATTACTAAACTACAATGTCAAAATGTGCTTCCAATACCATTAAACAACATAAACACTTACTTCATCAAATATGTGTTTTGCCGTGATTAGTGTTTTAAAAGCTGCTTATGAGTTTTACTGTGCAACTTTGCACGTCCATGGTGATGCTGCAGCAATCGCCACCAGTGGGACTTGTTCAATATTTTCTTCCTTCCATGTTGCTCTTTGCCACCACTGATCCCTTTCCCTGATTTTAACTCTTTTCTGCGCCGAATGTGCCTCAGTAAACACTCCACTAGCCCATGCAAATGATGCGGCTGCCCTTTACCACGGACCAAACATATCTTCGTCTTTTCGGTAGCCATATCTCCATGCGCTTCATCCCTTTTTCTAAAGTTAATTACTTCCCCGTTGTGTTTATCCAAAGAGGAAATGCGGCTAATCTTTGCCTGGTCATGAGTACGGTCACCACGATGATGAAGATGATGGTGGGGCCGATGAACAAGTGTCGTCAGTCTGTCCTTGAGCTTCTTCCACGCTCCAAAATGTTTCCCATGGTTTATGCCATGAGATTTGTGGGTCCTGCTGGGACCTGGTTTCTTGGGTGTGAAATGCTTCAACATATGTGTAGGCCTGCGGGTGGGTCGTTCAGACGAAGAGTAGCCCTCGCTTCTGCTGCTGCTACTGTAAGTTACTTGAGGAGTTCCATCTTGACTACAGGATGAGTAGGCATCTTCTTCTTCCTCACTATTGCTTGTGTAACTGCTGTACTCATGAGAGAGAGAGTCACTGCAACTTCCACTGCTTTTACTTGACGTCGTATACTGCACCGAATATTCTCCACTATCACCATCACTAACAGGGCTGTTAGTCTGCTGACTAGTTCTGTTTGAGTACGAATCAGTAGACGTTCTTTCTGATTCATGCTTCTGTAAACAAGTCCTTGTCTGCTGCCTATTCCTCAAAATTCCATCATTATGTTGTGTGTCCACCAAAACCTCCGTCGCCTCTGAAGCTCTTTCAAGCATGCACATCTATACATAACAAATTTCCATTTTGTCAGTGCTTTTACTCTCAAGCACATAAATGATCAGGACACCAAGATGGACATGACAATCTGCAACAAAAATAGAAAAAACTACCATATTCGAACCGTCCACATTTGACTCTACATTAGTAAAAGATGAAAGGCAAAAAGGAACACCTAAATACCTGTCTGTGATGTGTTATTTCTAAACATCCAGGTTGCTGGATAAAAGGTTCCCCATCAATTTGTATCGCGAAAGGACTGGACAAATGTATCCTTATAGCTTTCCCTTGTGCTAGCCTAGTTGCCTGTGAAAGTTGACAAAAAATTTAAAATACATTTCCGTAGATATACTAAAAGGAAAAATATGCATCTTACACCTTAGTGAAAATTGCAAATGCCACAACACAAACAAGGGTGAAGGAAATTTTGGAACCTGGAGTTTGCCTAGGTGCCATGATCCAGTAACACAAACAACTTCAAGCATTCTGTCATGCATGCACTGGCAATTGTAACGGTCATCATGCTCATAATCATTTTGCCAAAGGTCAACTCCACCCATATAGCTACCAATGTTGAGCACAATCAAGTCCTCAGCATTCTAAAACTCGAAAGAGAATGACATCAGACAATATATTAACCAAGTACAAGAGAACAATCTTTTGATCAACCAAGTGTCTGGACATACCTTTGGTATCTTGACATCTTTTTCGTCGACTTCAAGCCAGAGCTCTCGTGGCAAGTCAGCACAAGCTCTGTCCATCATATCCCTACTCCCTTCTCTTGCATACCTTAGCTCATTTACCAACTGATCATATAAAAAACATGATAACTTAAATCAATCAAGTAAAGGAAAAAATTTAAAGCCTGTATAAATTTCGTAAAATACAAGTAGATAAGACATTATAATTAATAAACTTTATTGGAAGATAGTTTTTTAGTCCTGTAAGTTACCACTATTACTGTTTCAATCATGTTGGCTTTCCCCAATTGAAAATAAGCCTGTAACTTTAAAATTTTTGACAATTTGGTCAGGTAACTGATTGTGGGAGGTGAAATATATGATTGACGAATCAGACTCCACCACGTGGACTAACTCGACCACGTCAACCTCAACGGATATTTTTACCTACTATAGTTGGTTATCGGACCAAAATGTCAAAAATTGAAACTTACATGCTATTTTTTATTTGTGAATGTGTGCAAACTGGGACTAAATTAATGATAATTTGGAAAACTAAAAAAACTTTTTTTTTCTAAACTTTATACCTGATTATAGAACTTCCCAGAGTTCTCTTCCCTATTCGTGTGAAATTCGTATGCAACCTTTGCATCACATCCAATACCTATAAAAGGCAACCCTGATATTAGCAAAATTAAACAGTAAAGACCACAGAACTGTTTGAGAATATCAATTATCTGTATCCAGCAATGAAACAAGTGAAAAAGTTTGCTCTTTTGCATCGATTGAAAAGAGAAATAACTCATTTAATATGCAGATATATATAAGGATTGCAAATTACCCAAGTAGTTTATCATGAACTTTGATTTCACTTTGCGAGGTTTACAACCAGATTTTTCATCTGCAATGTTGACTTTCCAGCGATCAAGCATAGTGACTGCCGCATGGTCTATGTCATTCAAAAAAGTGCTCAAGGCATCTTGTCCTTGAATAACAGAAAACCCTCCACCCCAATGAAGAACCCTTGATAAATCATTTCCAGTTCCTAAAGGAAGAACTGCAACTGGTGGAGGTGACTCGTAATTGTACCTCTCTATTGCATCGAGGACCCACGCAACTGTGCCATCACCACCACAAACTAAAACACGAAAGTGTTGCACATTGCTAAACAACTCTAGGCCAGCCTCTGGACCTTGAGAGGAACTGAGTTCAATCACCTGCAAAAGAAACAACCAGGCATGAGAAAATAAACTAACTATATATTGTAAGGCATTTGGCAAGCAAAAGAACAAATAATAAGCAAGGATGATCGACGACACAAAAGATGAGTGTTTCAGTGCAATGAAAAATGTGCAACAAATATGAAAGTAATGATTCAGAAACAACAGAAAACTAAGGTCAGTTTCTGAAACATGAGAGGGAGACAGATTTGTAAAGAATGTCATTTGCCAAACAGATATTGCACTAATGACAGTCTAATGAGAACTTATCTTCTACAGTTAAATCCATAACTATGACCCTACATTTCAGCAATCATAGAGTATAGGCGATAATCACTAATTCAGCGTGGTGTTCATGAGGTAGATTTCATAGTTTAAGTTGTCTAAACCATGACAAAATCAGCATAACTCAGATACAAGTAACATATAAAGCGACATCAAACCTGAAGATAGCATGCATCAGTGAACATGAAATAATGGAGAAACAATCTTTTATGCATCTGGGTTTTAAGTGCAGTCACACAAAAGATATTCATAAACTATCACGAAGAAAATAATTTTTATTGGATTTTATGCGATTAGACTTAGAATTAAGATATGAGCTAAAGCACTTTGTCATCTGATAGCAAACCTAGTTTTCTTCATATCAAATGGTACACAGAGAACGAATATACAGACCATAAATAATAAGCTATTGAAATGTAAAACTTCCACCTGCACAGGATTCAATAGCATGTTCAACCGTCTCTGCAGGGCAGGCCCACTTTGCGCACCACTCTTGGCATTAACAAAAACCAGAAGAGGCTTGGCATCTGAAGGCAAATCTTGAATGGTATACTTCATTAATCTGTCATTCTTCTTCTTGGATAACTCATTAGAGTTCAAAGAATGATGAATGCTTTCCTTACTGGTAGGATTTTGGATTCCAACAGGACCCTTGAGGTCATTAAGAAGGGCTCTTTTCACAGCAGAATGTTTTGGTTCCTTACAATTAATGCACCGATTACTTCCACATTTATTGAGGTGCCACATTCTTCTGCTCAGTCCAAAAACAGTTGAAGCAATGATTTCTTCTGTAACGGAATTTAACTTCTCACTTTCAGCACTTTTGACACAAAGGGGAGAGAGAATGAGTCTTCTATGAGCACCTAGATCGCATACATCACCATATTCTTCAAACATTAGAGCTTGGCATCTAGCATGTATCAAACGTTGACACCACAAGCAATACCAAGCTGGAGATGCGTCAATGGAAGGGATACCACAAGGTTCATCACAGTAAACACATAAGGCAGACATCTCAGGATTTTCATCCAGATTAAACCATCTTTCAGACCAATGGTGCTGTATTTTACCATAACCAGATTGGGCAACACATTTGCAATCTTTTGTTGCAAGCTGAGAACAGTGGACATGAGCTGCTTCACCACAAACACAACATCTATGTATTGGTATTGTCTCTGATGTCTGAGGGTATATAGGAGATGTTAAGCATGCACAGCATGTGAATGGCTGTCCACCAGAAGCAACATCGTTCGTCCATGTATGATGTGATAAGGCCAGTTTTAGCTTATTCCAGGCTTGTTTCTTTGGACTGGAAGCAGCTTTAAGCCAGTTCACAGACATCTTTCTCTGCCATTTCAAGAATGCAGAAACAAGAACAAATAATCCAAATGATACTGTAATTAAACATCCAAAGATATGGCCAAAATCCAGGCTTGAACTGGAAAGCAACCGTGACAGAGGAATGCTAAACTCATTCATCTTGAATGCGAGACTTCACTATCGTATTCAAATCTTGTTTAAAGGAACAGTTCCCATAGGAAAGCAAACTCTACGGGAAAAAGATGATCTGAGCACCAGCATTAATGCAAAGGACAACAGAAAAAAGATATATCAATAAGAAGATGATGAAAAATAGAATTGAGTAACAGAAGATAATGAACTATTAGCCATGAAATAAACATATTGTTAGAAACAGGAAAAGCCAAAGGCCTGAGGACCATTATTTACAGGAAACAAAGAAAAACCAAAGCATCCAACCTAGATATTCACAGTCCAAGAAATACCAAATCCAACTTCCTTTACAAAAGAGTATAACAAGATGCAAGTAAGACAATTTTTACTAACAAATTTAGACGAGCATCAAAAATAGTGCATGCGACCTCCTGCTTTTTAAACTGTCGAAAGATTTGTATGTTGAACTCAATAGCAGGCAAGATTTTGTGTTTGAAAAAAGGAATTTTTCACAAGGAATTCAACAGGAAAAAATTATTAATTATACTAATAATTTAATTTAAACATTGAGGCCCCACAATCCACAACTAACATAACATGAGGGATCAGATAAAAGACATAATAAATCACCAAGTGAAATCCTAGTTTAAATCAATCACAAAAAGCATTTTTAGTGGCTATTAACAGATCGTACGAACAGAAAATAGGTACAGTTAAAATTACTTTATGTGGCAAATCTGGACTAAAATTAACAGAAAAAGGTTAAGATGCAATGCACTTCTACCACCAAATCTTTCGTGCATCTTCACAACATGACATTATTATACAACACAAACACAGAACTCTTATGAAAACCTCCATCTTATACACTATAAGCTTCCATTGATTAACAAACAATGTAAAACACCAGTTACAACCGTTCTCGAAATAATCACATCAAGTAAAACACAGAAAAGGAGACGATGCCTGGTACCTGTGTACTACACACCATCACTCATACAAGCACAATTTTCAGAAGCTTAACGCCATTAACGGAAGCATTGCAGATGTTAAAAATCACAAATTTCAGTATTTAATCTAAGAATTCAACCTAAAAATCAAAAATCAAAATAATTGCAAGTACACTTGAAACAAAATTTTACCCTAATTTTTTAGAAAAATGGTAAGAATCAGTTTTTAGAATACTCATTTTCAAGTATACATCTGAAGATTCCGAAATTGAATTTAACGGGGATGCTACCATAGGAACCGTTAATACCCTGTTATTGAGAGTTTGAAGAACGGTTTTCGGCAGAAGATGGGTAATCCAACAGAAACTTCAGAGTAGAAAAAATTGAAGAGAGAAAATTTGTAAATTGAATTCCTAATCGACATCCAAAAACCTGAAAATTCCAAATTGTTTGAGCCGCTGCTTTCTCCTCACGTCTAGCCGCCTCACACCGCGCATCTCTCTCGCCTGTCGGGCACTTGAAGCCTCGATGTTGCCTGAATGTTGAGGAAGAAATGGGGATGGAACATTTTGCTCTTTCGACGAAAATGGAGATGAAAACATGGAACGGTTTCGAAGAAGAGAAATGGGAAAATGGCGGGATTAAAAAATTGATATATTTTGGCGCTATATAGTATTTTTTAGTCTTTAAAAAATAATCTATTAGAATTCCTATTTTAAAAAATAATAATAATAAGTATTGTACGTAAGTGGTTCATATCATGAACTACTTTTTAACAAAGGCAAAAAAATAAATTTATAAATATAAACATTATATCATAAAGTGGTTTATATCATGAAAATAGTTTATATAATACTTTGTCAAGAAAAAAAAAAAAACCTGATACATCCGATAAAGTTGTGTTTAATTTCATTTGTAAAGATAGATATGCTAAATAATATATATTTTAGGATTAGTCTTGTATGCATCAGTTACACGGTGCAACTCAAATTCTTTTTTTAAAAGTTACACAAAATACTATTGAAAAGTTACACATGTTATTACTGAAAAGTGTATCTTTCATAGTGTAACTTTTCAGTAATAATTTGTGCAACTTTTCAGTAATAAATTGTGTAACTTTTTAGAAATACACTTAAGTTGCACGGTGTAATTGGTGCATAGGAGACTTACTCTATATTTTATATTTTACTTTAATTGTTTAAATTTTCAGGTTATCACACGAAATAGGTTTAAAAGTCTACTATTTGAAGAAATTAAACTCATTTAGCTATTTTAGATAACCATGGTTAACCCGCTCCACATTAGGACCTATCACCCTTTATCTTGACTCATAAAGTAAACGCAGTCTAAGAAGTTTAAAGATTTCATCCAATTTTAACCCCAAAAACAGAATAGTTTAGAATATGTCTGAGTTGTGGGATTTGTAAGATTTTGGAATCAAGATTTTTGGTGTGTGATATTGGTGTTTGTAGGGATGGTGATTTAGTATACGATACAAAAACAATACGAAAATTGTGGGTTAGTGTTTAGGTTTATCGTGTCTACCTGATAAGGACATTGTTGATAGAATTTACTAACGATGTTCGTTTATGTGGCTTTATCATACATTAATCCTATCAAACAATAATCTAAGAATTAATGTTCTTAGATGTTCTTGAGGGGAAGATATAGAGAGAGAAAGTAAATGTACGTTATGATTGTAAGTTGTATTGAATTGTGTAATAGTTACAAGAGAGGTCTTATTTATAAGTGTGAGGTAGCACCTTACGAGCCTATTTGGCTTCCGGTGTTGACGAAGGTCTGTAACCTTCGTCTTGGTCCCTCACACTGCTTCCCTTAGAATGCCTCCTCCTACTACATTCATATTCTATCCTACTTATACATATCCCGAAGGTACACTGGTCCTGGGCGAGCTCCTTAGGCGAGCTCTTGGGCCTTGTGCTATTTCGGGCAGTGTAGGAATGGGCCTCGGCTCGACCTCTGTGTTCGCGGGCGAGCTAACCCTTTGTGGGCGAGCTCCCCTCTCTCGCCCAATCGATAAGTTGACCTCAGGCTTTCGGGGTCTGGGCAAGCTCCCTTATGTTTGCCTCGGTCCAAGTTGATTGTGTGGCACCTCTGCGAGCTGGCGACCTGCTGGGCCTTCGCAATAGTTCCATAATCATCTCTAATTAGTTCGCCTTATCAACATTTGCCCCCCAGCTCGCTCACATCATGACTCATCTAATGTGTGGGCGAGCTGACTTATCCCTCGGATGATGACTCGAATGCTGGCGAACCACCCTCGGGCATGTGCCGAGCTACGCCGGCGAGCTCCCTCCGTGGCGGTTTGCGAGCCGACGTGGTGCGGGAATCCAGGTGTCGTGCACGCCTTTTTAGGCCCCAGTTCCCACCCCCATAATGACAACTTTCAAATCCTTTGCAAAATGGTCCCTGCATTCCTCGGATATTCGACCTCGCCCCGACTTCTATAAATAGGTGGAGGCAAGTTCATTTCTCACTTTCGCATTTCCGAACTTTCAAAGTATTTTCTGGCAAACGACACCTTTGCTCCCGATGAAGATTCCGGCGTTTTTCAAGGTAGAAAACCCAATTCCTTTCTTCTTTTCTTTTGCAGATTTCCCGTTTCTTTTTCGATTTCTTCGGGCCTCCCGGAATTTTGGACGTTCCCGGTGACTTTCGAACTTCCTGATCACTCCCGTACTGTGACTCCGGCGACTGGGATTTTGGACAAATCCTTGAACTTTTTTGAACTTTGTCGAGATCATGTCGACACACGAATCAAGTGGAACCCTCTCCAATCGTAACTCTGGGAAACAGCCAATGATTGAGAACGAGGCCATTCCTCTGGTTTCCCACATAGTGATCGGGTCCAGCTTCGAGGTGACCTCGGTAGCTCACCCAGACTCTGGCGAGCTACATGGCGAGGTTCGTTCTCACGAGTCGGAGGAAGGGGCCTCCAGCTCCGTCTTCCGCGAGGTATGGGAGGAAGGCGACGAGGTCGCCCATGAGGAAAGGGTCGCCAGTGGCAACGAAAGGCCCGTTGAGGCTGGCGAGGAGGTCGCCGAGGTTGGCGAAGAGGTCACCGATGCGGGCGAGCAAGGGGGCGACCTCGAGAAAGTTACAGTGGAGTGGTTTCGATCCATCGGTTTCCAGGAGCCCCAATTGATCAAGCGTGAGGTCCCCGCCGAGGTCGTCCATCCCTTCGACTGGGAAGAGTATGTCGCTGAACATGCGGTGAGCTTCCCCCATCGTGAGCGACCTTATCGGGATGCGGCGAAGAAGTCTGATTACAAGGCAAGTGATGTTGAAAGTATTATCACCGAGTACCAGCTCCCTCATCTTCGCGAGCAGTACCGGATCCCGCTCGACATCGTCCTATACACCCCGGGGAAGAAAGAGCGAGTTGATGCACCTCCGGCGAGGTTGACGGCCATCAATGTGCATACTCTTGAGGCCAGGCTTACACTACCCCTACATCCGATTATAGGCCAATTTTTATACGACAACAACCTTGCCATCACCCAGCTCACTCCCAATGCCTGGAGCAGTTTGTTGGCGGCGTTGGCCATCTTTGGACTAGAGGGGTTCGAGAACAGACTGACCACTGCCGATCTCAACGAGCTGTTTGCCGTGACTCGACAGGTGAAGGATGGCAAGGGGTATTACTATCTCAAAGCTCGCCCGGGGGAGAAATTTTTGGGAATCCTTCCAAATAAAGTTCGCGACTGGAGACAGCAGTTTGTCTTCATGGGTGGAGACTGGTGAGCTTCCAAGAGTTACTCCGGGCGAGGAGAGCGAATCCCCACTCCCGATGAATATGGGGAGGCTAGCAGTAGGTCGCCTACTTGGTGTGCGTAGGTTGAATTGGATTTACTAATCTAATTCCCTTCCTCTGCAGGTTTGAAGCACCACATCTCGAGCCGCGGGAAACCCGAAATATCAGTTGAGTTCGACGTGGTGCGAGCTGTCTGCCACCTGAGGAGCCAGAAAGATCGGGAGACCTCCCACCTCACTCAACACCATTGTCTGAGGCTTGCCGGGCTTCACACTCTGCCAAACCACCTTACAGTTCAAGGTCCTGCACTTCCAAGTTTACAACTCTTCGTAGCTCGCCCATAGTGGGGGGTAGCTCGCCCGAGATACTAATCATTTAACCTCTTGTTCCTGCAGACGGTAGCCAGGTCACCTTCCCTACGGTCGAGATCCCTCCGGCCTACGAGATCGTAGTCCGCCGGTTTGCCATGGGGCCACCTCGCCCAAACAAGCTAGCCCCGCCCTCGTTGCTCGCGTTGGACGCGAGCAAGAAAGCCGAGCTCGCCCGGAAGAAGGGCAAGGAAGGGGGACGGGGACCCAGAAGGAACAGACAAAAGCCCCCGCCAAAACCAAGGCAACGGAGGTCGCCTTGACCAAAAGAGGTGGAGAGCGAGGTGGTGCCACCCCCGAGCGAGGTCGCGGAAAGAGGGGCCTTCATAGAGGCGAGGGGTCCCGAGCGGGTGACGAGGACCCTCAGAATCGCAAGAGGACAAAGTACTCTGGCTTGCGCGACGAGGACTCCGATCAAGCCGGGCGAGGTTCGGCGAGGTCTGGGCAAGGTGGCTTCGTCCAGTCCACCGCTCCATTGGCACCTCCTTCCGTGCCGAGGTCGCCGCCTACCCCGTCCCCCTTTGGGATCCAAACAACTGATGATACGCTCTTGGGATGGGACCCCGAGCGAGCTCAGTAAGTAGCTCGCCCTTCTGACCCCTATTCTTGTCATTTTCTTGAATTTTGTATTTTCTAACTCCAACTGTTTTGACCTCGCAGCTACGCCCCCATCGCTCATCCGAACCGGCACGAGGCTATTCATGCCTATGAGCGATCTCGCTCACTGACTTCGATGTGCATGCTTCCCCCGGGCCTCGTTCGGGATACTGTGAGTGAGACGCCGAGGTTTTGGTCCACTCCTCAAGTGGCGACCATTAATGACCAAAGCCCCACTGAGAACCTCTTGCTCTAGTCGTACTATGTAAGCGGGCTGCTGCTCGCAAACCACAAAGCGATGGAACAGGTCGCCCAGCTGGAGGAGGGCCGCCAAAAGAGAAACGAGGCCTATTTGGCGATGGCGGGGAAGGCCGACAAATTGAAGAAGGAATTGGAGCTCGCTGAGGGGAGGGCGGCTGCAGCTTTGGAGTCCGAGCGAAGTGCTTTGGACAATCTCACCCAACTCCAAAGGCAGCTCGCCTCCTTCCAGAAGGATGTCGACGCTCGGCTCAAGGCCAAGGAAGAGGAGCTCGCAGAGAAGCTCGCCAAGGAGGTCGGCGAGCATGGGGTGACTAAGGAAGAGCTGCAACTGCAGTGAGGTTTGACCCGGGGCGGCGATGAGGAGTGCGCGAGGTTGAGGGCTGAGCTCTCGGCGAAGATCAATGTGGTCACAGAGCTCCGCAATGATGCCTCTTCCTCGGCTGATTTGGTGGCTGCAAAGGCCGAGGTCTCAGACCGGGGCTTTGTCCAATGCTACGCCGAGGTGATCCGGGCCATTTGGTGGGTGTGAGCTCACCACGATGACGAGCTGAAAGCAGTTGTTGGGGATTTCAAAGATTGTTTGGACAGGGTCCCTTTCCCCGACGACACGGAGTTGGACATTAGCGACCTGCCGGAGCTCGGGGTGCCTCTCGACTTCGTCCCAGCTCGCTTTAAGATCGTCAACAAAGTCCCGGTTCCAGAGTTGAACCTCGTCGAGGGAGAGGTCGCAACCGAGGAAGAGCATACCCCCCTTACCGTTGAGCAGCTCCAAGAGGCTTGTGGGGATGCGACGCTGGACACCAGTGAGTTCGACACGAGCGGGCTCACGGGCAACATCACTTCGCTCTCAGAACTCACCCTCCCAGCTGGCCAGGTCGCCCCTAACCCTGCCGAGGTCCCTGCTGACGTGCTCGCCACTCCCGCTGCTCCAGACATTTGAGCTTTTTCTTTGTTTTCTTAGATTAGTCTTTCGTTTTTAATTCCTGTAGCAGCTCGTCGGGCTGCATAGCTCGCCCAGAAGGAGCTTCTTTTTGTAATTTTTCTCTTTTACTTAAGTAGTTGCAGCTCGTCAGGCATGTGCAGCTCGCCCAGAAGGAGCTTTTTGTACTTCACAGATGGTTAGCTGGTCGGCCTTTGTGGCCAGCAACACTACTCATACTTAGGATTTTTTCACGCATCATTTTTGCTTGAAAATTTCCCAAGTATTTTTGAATGGAAATCCGAGCTTTTTGTTCTAACTCTTTTCATTTATGTTTTTGGTGCTTACGTTATAATTCTACTTAGCTCGTTTATATGTTTTTCGGGTACTCAATTGTTCGTCTTACTCTACTTTGAGAAGCGAATCGTTCGTTTTACGTCACTTAGGACTACGAATTGTACCTCCATTTTAATAGTACATATTCTTCGTCTTACACCACTTAGGGTTGCGAATCGCTCATCTTAGACCACTTGGGGTTGCGAGTTGTACTTCGTTTAATTCATGTTGGGCAGTTGGGTTTCATGAACCTTGCCTTAGACATTTTTTCATCTTTTTCGTGAATTTTTCTAACTTATGGCAGTAGGTGCTTGGCAATCCTTTAAGAAGGGTACCTTCGCGACCTTGGGCACTTTGGCCTTTGCCTTCGAGCATTTTAATTATAACGTTTGGGATCTTGGTCCTTGCACATTACGAAGCTTCTAACACTTGGCGAGCTACAGTGGGTTAACACCTTCGAACAATGGGCGAGCTATAGGAGCTCGCCTAGTTGGCTAGATGCAGTAGCTCGCCTAGCTGGCGAGCTGTAGAAGCTCTCATGGCTGACAATTTTTCTGACTTTACTGAATTTTTCCAACTTTTCATAGCAACGTAATTTACAGTGGTTGCTATCAACATTTCTGATGCGAACCTTCGACTAGTCTATTACAGGACCCTGGTCTATTAGTAGAACTTTTTTAAGTGTGCCGCACTCCAGGTATATGGCGAGGCTTTGCCTTCTGCATCTTCGAGATCATAAGTGTCGTTTGCCCAGGCTACGGTAACCCGGAACGGCCCTTCCCAGTTTGACCCGAATACACCCGGTGGGGCCATCAGTTTCTTTTTCAGTACTAGGTCTCCAACTTTGAACCTTCGGTCGCGGACCTGGGAGTTGTAGTACTTTTCTGCTCTACGCTTGTAGGTGGCATTTTTCATTTCCGACAAAGCTCTGGTTTCTTCGATTAGATCTTTTTCAACTGCTAAGGCTTCGTCATTCTTTTCTTCATCAAATCCTACCACCTTCCAAGTCTTGTTCTGAACTTCGACGGGTACTACCGCTTCAGTCCCGAAGGCTAAGGCGAACGGGGTCTCTCCGGTGCTAGCTCGGTATGATGTTCTGTAAGACCATAGGACCTCCGGGAGTTCGTCCGCCCAACTACCTTTCTTGTCTTCGAGGTGGAGCTTCAATGTGTGCTTCAAGATTTTGTTAACCGCCTCGACCTGGCCGTTTGACTGTGGATGGTATGGAGTGGAGTAGTGCTTCTTGATGTTCCATGAACTACAGAAGTCCCTCAACTTTTGGCCATCAAACATCCTTCCATTATCTGTGATAATCGATTGCGGAAGTCCGAACCGGCAGATCAAGTTCTTCCATACGAAGCCGATCATCCTTTCTTGTGTTATCGTTGTGAGCGCTTCGGCCTCAGCCCACTTGGTGTAATAGTCTACTGCTACAACAACGAACTTTACACCACCTCTGCCAGGTGGGAATGGGCCGATCAAGTCGATACCCCATTTCGCGAAAGGCCACGGGCTGAAGACTGACTTCGGTTGGGCAGCTGGGGAGTGGATGTTAGGTGCGAAAAGTTGACACTTTCGGCACTTCCGAGCGAAGCTAATGGCATCTTTGCGAAGAGTAGGCCAGTAGTACCCTTATCTGATCATTTTGTATGCCAAGGCTTGCCCCCCAGCGTGACTTCCGCAAATTCCTTCGTGAATTTCTTCTAACACCTTGGACCCCTGTTTCTTAGTTAGGCACTTGAGTAGAGGTAGAGAGAATCCACGTTTGTAGAGTTGACCTTCCACCAGCGTGTATCTGACTGCTTGCTTTACTAGCCGGCTAGCTTCCCACGTGTCCTCGGGGGTTATTCCATCCATTAAATATTTTTGGATTGGAGTCCACCAGACTTCGCTATCTTCCTGCCCCCCACTCGAGGTTTGATTTACTTAGTAATTGAACGTCGAGGGGTTCTTTAGTTTGGTGACCACAACCTCCGTGACTTCGACTTCGCCATTACTGGTGGCTAGTCGAGCTAGGGCATCTGCTTGCGTGTTTTCTAGCTGCGGTATCTGATTGATGTAGACCTGCGTAAACATCGAGATCAGATGCGCGGCTATCTTCTTGTAGGTCATCATCTGCTGGTCCTTTGCCTCGTACTCTCCCCGGACTTGGGATATTATTAGCTGGGAATCTCCGAAAACTTGAAGGTTGTTTGCCCCCACAGCTAATGATAGCCTAAGTCCGGCTATTAAAGCTTCGTACTCCGCCTCATTGTTGGTCTCTCTGAAGTCGAACCGAATTGCGGAGGTGAAGACTTGTCTATCTGGGCTAATCAGAACTACACCGGCTCCTGCTGCTGTGCTAGTTGATGATCCGTCTATGTAGAGGTGCCATGGAGCTATACGCCCCCTCGTCGGATCTTGTGGGAAGGTTAGCTTGACAATGAAGTCAGCTAGCGCTTGTCCCTTGATCGTTGTTCGGGGTGCGTAGGTTATACCGTATTGGCTAACTTCTAGTGACCATTTCAACAAGCGTCCTGCAGTGTCTGGCCGTTGTAGTATCTGTCTTAGTGGGAATGTGGTTAGCACCTCCACCGGGTGGTCGAAGAAGTAAGGCCTCAATTTTCTAACACTCATCACCAGTGCATAAGCTAGCTTCTCCGTCGGGGTATACCGCAACTCAGCTTCGTGTAAGACTTGGCTTACGTAGTATACTGGTAGGTGTGTTTTTGCCTCTTCTCGGACCAGGACGGAGCTAATGGCGACCTCCGACGCAGTAAGGTAGAGATACAACTTTTCTCCAGGTATCGGCTTCGATAGGACCTGCGTGTCTGCAAGGTATGCTTTGATGTCTTCGAAAGCCCGCTGGCATTCGTCTGTCCATACGAAATGGTTTTTGAGGTGGAGCTTGTTGGCTTTAGCCGCCTCTTTGTACCTTCGTGTGTTTGCCTTGATTGCCTCGAAGAATGGGCGATTTCAGTCACCGGACCTGGAGATGAACCTGTTCAGGGCAGCCATGCACCCGGTCAATCTTTGGATTTTCTGTACGGAGTCGGGGATATCCATCTCGATTATACATTGGACCTGCGTAGGGTTGACCTCTATCCCTCATTGGCTCACCAGGTGCCCCAGGAACTTTCCTGAGTGTACGCCGAAGCTGGTCTTCTTGGGGTTCAACTTCATGTTGTAGTGGCGCAGTATGTCGAAGGTTTGTTTTAGGTGGTCAAGGTGATCCTCATTTCTCAAACTTTTAACAACTATGTCGTCCATGTACACCTCCATAGACTCGCCAATGTGTTGGTCGAACATCTTATTCACCAACCTTTGGTAGGTTGCTCCGGCGTTGATGAGTCTGAACGGCATTCTTCCCCAGCAATACATGCTTTTGTTGGTGTAGAATGTCGTATGTTCCTGGTCATCCGGGTGCAGCGCTATCTGGTGATAGCCCACGAAGGTATCCATGAAGGTCATCATTTCGTGGCCAGCGGTGCTATCTACAAGCTGATCAATGTGGGGAAGTGGGAAGTTGTCCTTTGGGCATGCCTTGTTCAGGTCCGTGAAGTTGATGCATAGTCTCCACGTCCCATTGTGCTTCTTGACCAGGACAGGGTTCGCGACCCACTGCGGACATAAGGCTTCCTTGATCAGTTTGTTGTCTAACAGCTTTCCAACTTCGACGGTTAGAGCTGCGTATTTGTCCGGTCCATATTTCCTTCGTTTTTGGCGCACGGGTCTCCTTGTCGGATCTATGTTGAGTCGGTGACATGCATGTTCCAACGGGATCCCCGTCATGTCTTCATGGGACCAAGCAAACACGTCCAAGTTGGACATTAAAAATAGCTCCATCCTCGACCGGTACGGTTCAGGTAACTCGGAACCTATGAAGAGTTCCAAGTCCCTTTCCGGGTCCACCGGGAGCGCTGTTAGTTCTTCCATGGGGGTGTCCTTCCTTTTTTGGATGGGTTGCTGATGAACTCATCCCACTCCTCCTGTGACATCTGCGCAGGTTCATAACCTAGGCGTGGTTCGAGATCATCAGCTGGGTTTTCAACTTGGACAGGTTCGTCGACTGTCAGGACCTCCGGGGTTTTGCCAGCTTGGAGAGGTTCTGCGACCTAGGGAGCTGGCTCAACATCCATCTATACTGGTTCTTGATTTTGCGCAGGTCCCCCGCCTTGGGCGTCTTCGACCACCTCCATGGGCACAAGTGGCGTACTTTGCGCAGGTCCCTGTACTTTGTTGCTGTGGGCCTCTTCTACTCCTCCCATAGGCGCCGATTGTGTATCTCGCGCAGGTCCTAGGACTTGGTCGATTTCCATCATTGGTTCCAGCGGGTCGCCTACCTCCATCAACTCAGTTTCTGTTGAGATAATGTCTAGGATGTTTAGCTCGTCCGCTGGAATCTGGATTTTTTCCTCAAGGACCTGGACCTGCGTCACGACTTTCTTGGCTCGGCCATCTTTAATTTTGAGTAAGCATTCTCTGGCCTTTTTCTGGTCTCCTTTGATAGTTCCGGCACCTTTTGGAGTTGGGAATTTTAGACAATAGTAGTAGGTCGAAAATACCACTTTAAATTCATTGATAAACGGGCGGCCAAGGAACCCGTTGTAGGAGGACTGCTGGTTGACAACTAGGAAATCTACTAACCTAGTCAGTCTCCGCTCCGGGTCCTCGGCCGATACAAGTTGGACGCTCAACCTAATGCTACCTAGGGGGACAGTCACAGCTTCTCCGAACCCCACTATCCTAGCATTGCTAGGTTCTAAATACGACTCAAAATCGCCTAAGGCATCCAAAGTGGATTTGAAGAGTATGTTGGTGAAGGCGCCGGTGTCCACAAGTAGCCTGTGAACTCGGACGTTCATATTGTTGGCGGTTATCACCAACGAGTCATTGTGGGGCGTCAGTACCCCTTCCAGGTCCGCCGAGGAGAATGTCAGCTCATCAGTGAGCTGCCCAACGAACCTGGGGCCGGAGCTGCCTTCCTGGACCTTGTTGATGGCCCGGATCTCGGACTTCCTTTTTCTCTTGGACATGGAGGGTCCCCCATCCTGGAGACCTCCGGCAGCTCCGATTTCCCCCTCGAGAACCAAGAGTTCTCGGGTGGGCTCCATGTTCTGTTGAGGTTGGGAAGGTACCCTTCGCCTGTTCTGAGGTCCGCGTTGGCCCGCGTCCTCTTCTTCGTCATCGGAGACCTCCCTTCTCTCAAACCTGGGCCTCTTCGCCGGTGCCTTTTTCACGAACTCGGCCAACTTCCCCTCCTCATAAAATTTCCATAGCTGTTTGAGGAGGTCTCGACACTCGCTGGTGAAGTGGCCGATGGACTGGTGGTAGGCACATTACTTGTTGGGGTTAAGCTTCGTGCGGTCTTGGCTAATTCTCCTTGGCTCTTCCAACAAGGTCTTGTCTTTGACCGCCGTAAAGACATGGTCGACGGAGATGGTGAGGACTTGGTTGAGTTTTTCTTTGAACTCGTCTCCATCGCCGAAGGCTTTCAAGTTCCGGGGAGCCTTGTACGTGCCCCCGGACTTCTTCCCGTAGGGCTTCTTCTCCTCCGGGGCACCAACTTCTTTCAGTAGTGTCTCCTGCATACCCACGAACACTCCCGCCTTATGGCGAAATTCAGTGTAAGTGTTTGGACATGCAAGGTGCATCTCCTTCCAGAGGTCGGTGTCCTTTCTGAGCCCGGTCATCGCCACGATGACCTTGGTGTCCTCGCTCACCGGCTCGCCTTCCAGCAGTATCTTATCGAACCTCTCCAGGTACTGCTGGTCAGTCTCGCTCTCGCCTTGGTTGATGTTGGCGAGTCGGTGCTTCTGGGTGAGATAGGACCCAAACCTGGAGAAGTGGGCCAGGAACTCCCGCGAGAGTTGGCCAAATGAGTGGATTGACCCCGGGGCGAGTGATGAGAACCAGCGGTGAGCTCGGTCCCCTAGGGTCAGCGGGAAGTTCCGGCACTGAGTAGAGTCGGTGGCACCCACCGAGATCATAAAGTCTGTGTACTTGGCTAGGTGGACCTTCGGGTCAGATTCGCCCTTGTACGCGGACATTACCAGGAACTGAATCTTCTTCTGGGCCGGTGCTCGGAGGATGGTAGATGCCAATGGTGATGCGGTGAGAGTGGTGGCGTCAGGTCCGCCAGACTTGGCTGCTACTTGGGCTTGTAACATTTCGACGGCCTTTTTTAGTGAGGCCAGCTTATCATCGTGGTCACCACCGGCGGAGGTTGCTCGAAGGTCGTGCACCTCGTGGACGCACGTCCCCGAGGTGCCTCACTCTGGGGTGACCTCTCTGTGATGGGCTGGAATTGGGGTCCGCCATGGGGGCCCAACCTGTCGGTCGCGGGCCTTCTCAATCGGTCGTGAGCGGATCTACTCGGTTGCAGGTCTGAATCTCCCCCATGAGACGTGACTGGGGAAGCTGTCCGTTCGTCCTCCCCGCACCTGGGCCCTAGTCTGCCCTAGAGGACCTCCCTCTTTAGTGATTAGTGGGTGGCGGATGCTTCGGTGTAGGCCGAAGCTCGCCCAGCATGCGTAGCTGGCTCTTCCACCACCTTGGCCTTTCCACCGCGCTCCCTATGTTGGCGAGCTTGGGCGGAGCTCGCCTCCTGCTCGGATGGGAGATCGGTATAGTGACCCAGGGTCTGGGTGCCCTGGGTTGGCCTGGTCTGCTCCCTAGCTTCGGTGGCCGGAGCTCGCCGAGGTACTAGGGCGAGCTCGTCGAGCTGCCTCTGTTGCAACCTTTGCAAGGCTGCAATCGTGCGCTGGAGCTCGTCAGGGTCGTTGGCGAGGTCCCTCAGGGCGGGGTTCAAATCCTCCTGAGTCACTACGACTCGCGGAGGTCGTGGAGCGTTACTCTTCGGGGGAGCTCGGCGTGAGGTCTCCCCTTCGACCTGGTCCTGGGCGCCCTCCTTCCACCTCCGGGTGTTCACAGAGGTCTGTTCCTTAGTCATTTTGGGGTTTTGCAGGGGGAAGGTCGCCGAGGTCGCCGAGGTCACGGTTTCCGGCCAGGATTATTTTTGGCGGGTTTTCGTCTAGCGTTACGTGCAATGAATTATCCGAAATCCAGTTTATTCGTGTACACGTGTGCGTTTGAAAACTTTTTCCGGGTAGAAACTATGGATCCGGAAATTTGGGTATTTACCCGAAAATCCAGGTTTTCGTTCAAGGGACGAAAATATGTGTGTATCTCCAAGTGTTCTTGAGTTTTGTCAAGAACACCTTCAAATCTTCAAACCTTCAACAAACCCTAATTTTTACTCTCAAATTTTTGGTTCGATTAGCACCCTCCTGCTGGCGCCAAATTGTTGATAGAATTTACTAACGATGTTCGTTTATGTGGCTTTATCATACATTAATCCTATCAAACAATAATCTAAGAATTAATGTTCTTAGATGTTCTTGAGGGGAAGATATAGAGAGAGAAATGGGGAGTTTAGAAAGAGAAAGTAAATGTATGTTATGATTGTAAGTTGTATTGAATTGTGTAATAGTTACAAAAGAGGTCTTATTTATAGGTGTGAGGTAGCACCTTACGAGCCTATTTGGCTTCCGGTGTTGACGAAGGTCCGTAACCATCGTCTTGGTCCCTCACACTGCTTCCCTTAGAATGCCTCCTCCTACTACATTCATATTCTATCCTACTTATACATATCCCGAAGGTACACTGGTCCTGGGCGAGCTCCTTAGGCGAGCTCTTGGGCCTTGTGCTATTTCGGGCAGTGTAGGAATGGGCCTCGGCTCGGCCTCTATGTTCGCGGGCGAGCTAACCCTTTGTGGGCGAGCTCCCCTCTCTCGCCCGATCGATAAGTTGACCTCAGGCTTTCGGGGTCTGGGCGAGTTACCCTCCAACTCACCAAGCTCCCTTATGTTTGCCTCGATCCAAGTTGACAGTGTGGCACCTCTGCGAACTGGCGACCTACTGGGCCTTCCCAATAGTTCCATAATCATCTCTAATTAGTTCGCCTAGACATAAATATTATGTGTCGTGTTAACCCGTTAAACACGAATGAATTAACAAATGATTATTTGTTAGTGATCTGATATATATTACTAATATATATCTGATAGTAGCACGTTAATGAATTTCAAATACAAAATATTATATATATATTACTTTAAAATTGATAATAAAACCTAAAATTTATTAATTTTTGTGTCCTTATCGTGTCGTGTTGTGTTCTTTTTTATTTATTAATTTTTTAAAATTGATAATAACCTTTCGTGTCATTATCATGTCGTGTTGACACAAAAAAATTCATGTTCGTGTTTACCTGTATATTATCATATCGTGTCGACACGATTACACGATTTGTCACCCCTATGTGCTTGATTCAAACTACAGACTATATATGCATGGATAAAAATATTTCGATATTTTTTCAATATATTTATATAATATCCATAAAAAATATCAATAAATATCGATCGTCTACAATATTAAATTTCTTTTCTACAAATTGGACTTAATATCGTTAAAATATTAAGAAAATATTGAAAGGTGTCGAGAAAATATAAAAAAATATCAATGAATATTCTTAAAATAGTGTAATTTATGTAAATTAATTTGAAATATAAAATTTGTCCAAATTATTTTTGTTAAATTTATGTATTAAATGTTTGTTATTAAATTTTTCATATTTTTTAAATTTAATAATATTGATATTCCAATCAATATTTCCATATAATCAAAATCTCGATATTTTTAATATTGAGCGTGTGTTTGTATTATATTATTATTTAGGCTTAGTCTTGTATGCAACAGTTACATCATACAACTTAAGTTCATTTTTAAAAAGTTACACAAAATACTATTGAAAAGTTACACATGTTACTACTGAAAAGTATATCTTTAATAGTGTAACTTTTCAGTAATAATTTGTGTAACTTTTCAGTAATAAATTGTGCAACTTTTTAAAAATTAACTTGAGTTGCACGGTGTAACTGGTGCACAATAGACTTACTCATTTATTTATTGTAATTGTGATGATTGTATAATTATTACCATATTATATTGAAAATTGCAAATGTAATTATAAAAGGTGTAAAAATGATAAATAAATAAGAATTTAAATTATAAAAATAAGGAAAAAGGCATTATTAGGCCCTAAACTATTTTTTAACTAGATAAGCCCTTAAATTCACACCCTTCTTTTAAAAGTAAAAGAATTTTGAATTTAAGTTATACAAATTTATATTCTTTAATTAAGTTGAAAAATCCTAATAAAATAATTAATCTCAATTTTGATTATAATTAATTAGCGCAAAATTATTGTATAACTTGGGATTCAAGATAAAATGTATAGTTATCCTTAAAAAAAATTAAGTTGTGCGTTAATATGAAATTAGAATTTCAAAATAGATTTCAATTTCATTATTGATGTATATTTGTAGATATAGTGTACCTCCAACTGTTTATCATGTTAATTTAATATGTATTGTATTTAAAGTATATTAGATCACACGTTACCATTGTATGTTTAAAATTCTTGCACATTTGTCCCTAAAATTCTTGCACATTTGTCCCTAATATTTTAGATTAAGTTTCTTGTACACCAGATGCACCGTGCAATTTAAGTGTATTTTTAAAAATTGCACCACTTATTACTGAAAAGTTACACAAATTATTACTAAAAAAATTAAACTATTAAAAATACACTTTTCAGTAATAATATGTGTGACTTTTCAATATTATTTTGTGTAACTTTTTATAAATGAACCCAAGTTGTACGGTGTACCTGATGCATACAAGAGTAAGTCAATATTTTATTTTCAAGTATAGAAAATAAATTAAATGGATAGTTTAATATTATGCCCTTTAATCAATACACAAATGTTTATATAAAATATTTTACATGTGAAATAATTCATGTTCAAAAAATCACGGGTCCTGATTGGTACGGGTCGGATTTAGAAAATTTCCCCAAATATCTCACGCTAGATAAATTTTAGATTTTTCGCTTCCAATTTGTGATATTATATGGGCAAATAATTTTACTGCAAGGAAAAATGTGTGTTACTATCTGACTAAATATTTTTTACTTATATTTATTTATTTTTGTAGATATAAATATTTTTTCATAGGATGTAAGAGCAAAATATGTGTTACTATAAGAATAAATATCAATTTTTTGTACATATTTATTTATATTTATAAAAATAATTATTTTTTATATAATAGCACATATAAAATAGTAAAAAGTATGTTACTACATGAAGCAATATGTCTAAATTTAAAGGGATGATGATTAAATTAAGAAACACATGTTTGTTCTTATAAAAACACATTATGTCTTTACAGTAACACGTGCTTGTTTATATAATAATACAAAATGAGAGCAAATGTGTGTTACTCTTAGAGCAAATATGTGTTATGATCATATGAAATGTTATTTGTTTACATATAACATTTATTTTTATAAAATAAATAATTTTTCATATAATATAAGATCAAAATCTGTGTTATTATATATAAGAATAAATATTGGTTTATTGTCAGCCTCCTTTCCATTGCTTTGTCTCCAAGCTCATGTTGCCTCCTCTTGCATTGTAACATACACCCCAGTCTTATGTCAGAATTTGGCATAGGTTTTCGGGCAAGTGAGGTGCACTTCCTTCCACATGTCGGTTCCTTTCTTCAGTCCTATCATTACCGTAATAATCTTGGTGTCTTCACTCATAGGATCACCTTCCAATAAAATTTTATCAAATCATTCGAGGAATTGTCGGTTTGTCTTTTCAGTTCCTTGAACTACATTAGCCAGACTGTGCTTTGGTGTCAGATAAGATCTATACCTAGAGAAATGTGAAAGAAACTCTTAAGTTAGATGGACGAATTAGTTGATTGACCTTAGTGCTAGTGAGGAGAACCACTTATGTGCCCGGTCTCCAAAAGTTAAGGGAAAATTGCAGCACTGAGTAGCATTAGACCTTTCTACCGAGATCATGAAATCCGCATACTTTAAAATATGCACTTTTAGGTTCGATTCTCCCTCGTATGGATGTATGGTCGGGAACTCAATCTTCTTCTGAATTGGTGCCTCCAAAATAAGTGAGGACAAGGGAGATGCTGGCAAAGAAGTTGGAGATTCCTCTTCATTCCTGGTCGCCAGCTGCTCACGTAGATCTTCTAGGGCTTTTCGTAATGTTGTCAGTTATTCGCTTGGAACCACCGACGGTGGTGGCTATTCAAGGGTTGCTGCTCTCAGGCGAGCAACTTCTTGCAGTCCCATGCTCTGGGGTGATTCTGCTATAAACTTTTGTAAGTTGCTCGCACCATATGATCCCAGTCTGTCAATTGCTTGTTTTCTCAACCTTTCTTGAACTGGCTTTCTTGGTGGCAATTTAGTGATCTCAATATTGTGGGGCGCGCGAGCAGCTTCTGGTCACCTCTTTGTGGGTGTATTTCCCAATCTTTCTCGTAAGCTCATTCGAGAGTAGCCCATGCTTGACTCTCCTACTATGCTTGCTGCTCACACTGGTCGCGGTCCTAATCGCTCACTCATCTTGTGCTTGCCTCTGGACTCCTGATGGCGAGCATGTCCACTATTTGCTCAAGGCTCTAGTGCCCGCACGATTAGGCGAGCAACTTCTTGCAGTCCCACGCTCTGGGTGATTCTGCTATAAACTTTTGTAAGTTGCTCACACCATATGGTCCCAGCCTATCAATTGCTTGTCTTCTCAACCTTTCTTGTACTGACTTTCTAGGTGGCAATCAGTGATCTCAATATTGTGGGGTGCGCGAGCAGCTTCTGGTCACCTCTTTGTGGGTGTATTTCCCAATCTTTCTTGTAAGCTCATTCGAGAGTGGCCTATGCTTGACTCTTCTACTATGCTTGCTGCTCACACTGGTCGATGCCCTAATCGCTCACTCATCTTGTGCTTGCCTCTGGACTACTGATGGCGAGCATGTCCACTGCTTGCTCGAGGCTCTAGTGCCCGCACGATCAGTTGTGAGCCTTTTTTCTGTAGGCCGATGAGTAGTAAGTGCTAAGAGAACTACAACAGCTTGTAGTTGTGATGGCCCTGCTTTTGTGGTATTTCTCCTTGTACTTCTTCCTCTCCACCTACGGGAGGTTGATTGTGTATGAGATTTTTCACGAGATATATTTACTAATTTTTTAACTCTACTAGCTTAGGGATGAATTTCTGATGAGTTTAATGTCACTGAAATCTTCTCTAATTCAAATCTTAAATTTTCCCAGAGTTGAATCTTCAACAATTTTCAGGAACCATGAAAAAGTAGCAAGAAATGATAACCTCATAGTCTTGTGTATGTAAATCTCTCCATTACTTGATCTTCACTTCACATGCACATGCATTCTAAGTTAAACAAATCATGTTGCTGGCCTGGGTTATCATTCTGTACTTCTTTGAGTTTTCGTCAAATCTTCAAGTGTTCATGATTCTATGTCAAGAACACCTCTTCAAATTTTCAAGAGCTTTCTTCAATAACTTTCATATATGGAGGTTCGAGCTCATCCGCTAACACCAACTTTGTTGATAATTCTTGTTAATTATAGTAATTATGTAGCTAAAATTCAATATGGAATCACCAAACAAAGAAGTTGGAATTTAGTCTATGTTTGATTTTAAAAAAATAGACAAAATAAGAGAGAGAAAGAAAGAATTTTGTGTAATATATTTTTATATCAAGAGTTGGAATTCTTTTTTAAGTATACATTTGGCCTATTTATAGGCTTACAATAGGATTAGGTGTCTTAATTCTAACTTATCTACCCTAATTAGTTGACAAGTGTCGTAACACTTGTCATTTTTTCCTT
Source organism: Prunella vulgaris (assembly GCA_026898435.1). Lineage (NCBI taxonomy): Eukaryota > Viridiplantae > Streptophyta > Magnoliopsida > Lamiales > Lamiaceae > Prunella > Prunella vulgaris. The sequence goes on along the minus strand of JAPKLY010000080.1, from coordinate 594,624 downwards.
AATACAAGTATTGCAATTTAACTTATACTAAGTTCATCCAATAATGCAAGTTGGTCGCGCCCTTGGGCCTCTTGGATGACAAGCGATCAACTTCAAACTGAATACACATCTAGGTAGGTGACGAACAACTTTGGAAGGTTGTCATCTCATATGGTGGGGAGGAGAGCAGCTTTTGGTGATGACACACTTAAGTTGTCTGCTCCTTCCTATTTCCTATTCAGTAGTTTGCACTCGTGATATAATTATCTTCAAAATCTTCGTTGACTTTGCTTGCCGACTTGGAATTCTGATTGCGTAATATGTAATCTTGCTTGTCTGTCAACAATTTCACAATTGCTCAGCTGGATATTCAGTGTTCACAAAAAATTTTCTCATAAACACTTACACAAATTTTTGCTACACTTTAAATCTCTCAAGACATTTCTTGAGGTGTGAGAATCTACTCTGAAAAATATCTACAAATTGACATGTTAGTTAATTTATTTATCTTCTAAACTCTACAATTGTAAACTCTATACAATTTTTTTGTAAAATTTAGTGTAAGTTTGAAAGTTTATATTCAACTCTACTCTAGAACTTCACCATTAACTAACCATCATGGCAAGATGGATATATGGCGTCTTCGTGGCTTCCATTTCCGGCAAATTAGTTTTCAGATTCAAGTAATGGTGGTCAGCTGCTTCATCATTATATAGTAGAGTTATCTTAATCTTTTATTACTTGTCTCTAAATAATTATTACATGCATAGTAGTTGCTCTCAGTCTTTCAATTTCTTCTTTGACTTGTCTCCTATTTTTTTACTTGAGAGTTGCAATTGTTATCATTTGTTGGTTTTTTTCTTTTCCGATTAGCCATCACATTGTCCTTTTCTCTTATGTTGTGATGACAAAATATTAGGAAATAAAAAATAAACGAAATTCAGTCTCATTTGGTTCGTTAGAGTTCGTTAGATAAGCTTATAAGATAAATTATATTAAATTATCTTATCTAATTTGATGTTTGATTTAATAGACAAAAGCTCAAAATTAATAAAAAGCCCAAAACTAAAATTCAATTATCTTATGAATTCAAGATAATATTATCTTAGGGAATATCATATGATAATAATTCATTGTTTTTATCTTTACTAAAATACGCCCCTTATATTGAAAAGGAAAACCATAATTCACTTTATTTTTTTTTTGATATAGAGGGCAAAATTGTTAATTACATATGTTTTTATTATTAATCTTATAATCTAAACATTCAAAATGAAATTATCTTACACTACTAATTATCTTAATCCATCAATCCAAATGTATTATTTAACTCCTAGATAGTAATCTCTAGATTATAATCTTTGTCTAATATATCTTAAATTATTTATCTTATCCATGGAACCAAATGAATTCTCAGAATATTCGCACCAGGGTTCTCTACTTAGTCATAGGGAAGAAAGTGGGAATTGTCTTCCAATTTCTTTTTTACCTTCAAAATATTTCTGTGTGTGTTGTTGTAATCTGCTTCTCATGCACGTCAAATTCCTAAATTTTACAATGATAGATCGAAACCTAACTAAAATTTAAAAATTGTATAATCGTTAGTAAAAATATTATTATAATTGATTATTTTTTGAAAAATAATAAATACAAAGTGCAAATTGATGAAGTCACATTCCATCAATTTTTAAGGTAATGTATTAATTCTTTTAAAATCAACAATCTCATGGGAAACAAAAAGAAGTTGACGGGGTAGGATTTAGGAATTAGTCGAGCCGCAAATTTAGAAAACACCGCCATGCATTCCAACCATCTCCGACTCATTCTCCTCACCCTTTTCAATTTTGATAATTATATTTTGGGGGTAAATATCACGATTGGTCCATGAAAATTTTTACTTAATGAATCTGATCACATGTAATTTTTTTGTCCATTTTAATATATTTAGTCTCACTCATTTAAAAAAATTACACATATAATTTCATAAAAATTTATATTAAACAGATTTGGTCCCACATAATTAATACATTAATTTTAATTAAAAAATCTTTTGGGATCATTCATGTTAAAAGAATGACAAAATTCATGAGCACAAATTCTCAACCAAACATGCTATTTACCCTTATATTTTGTTTTAAGTTGTTAGAGAAAAAAAAAGCATTCTATTTATTTGGTTAAGACGTAGATAATTTATCAATTTTATGAATAATTAAAAAATAATCTTGATTAGGTAATCTCATTAGACCCATCGATTCAATAAGAATGGATAATGCCAAAAAAAATATATATATATATATATTTTAAATTTATTCAACTTGCTCAGGCATAGAATTGATTCTTGTTTATAAATAGAAATAAGCCTGATACTATTATTTATCAAAATAAACTCGCAACTCTATCTCATCACTTTGTTGATAAAAGAAAACTGATTGAAAAATTTATCCAGGGCCGCTCCTCCATGGAGGCGAACGAGTCCATCGCCACGGGATCGAAACGGATGAAAACGTACATGTTTTGACAAGATAGATAATTTTATCTTTTGTACTAAATGAACATCAACGCCAGGCAGTAACTGTTTTATTTCTTGAGCTGAACATGCGTTCGAATCTGCACAGTCTAAGTAGTTAATTATATTAATTTCTTTTATTGTACTAATATGAAAAGATTATATTACATATATTTGGGCGAATTACAATTATTCAACTAACTATATTTTTTGTAATTATATACTATAATTTTAAATTTTGATTGAATTTATATATTCTAAATAAGTTATTTAATTATTCAATTAAAGTCAACAAATAGAAATATTAAAATAAATATTTGAGATCTTAATTTTATTTTTATATGTGCAATATATTTATTAAATAAAGAAATAGAAGACAGATAGTTTGATATATAGTATGTTCAAAATAAATTTAAAATTAAAATTGTTGGTGCAAAATAAAAAAAAAGAAAAAGTCTTTAGTAAAATTTAATTTCTTTAATAGAGAGTGAAACTCATTATTGCACCACAACGTAAATGCAATTCAATTGTAAAAAATTATAAGTGGTCTATAGGTGTAGAATCTACTCTCTAGCCTAGACTGCTCCTAAATGACTTGGATATTCCAATTCTCTATTGACACAATGTCCCTCAAGTGGGATTATAGTCATTTTTATTGGCTATCGAACCACATCTTTAACACTTTGCTAGGGCTAAGAATGAACATATCACAGATATATCACTAATTTTGAGATTAAGATATGGATATTGGGGTACAATGTATTTTTTACTGATTATTGTGGACATATCACAATATACCGTAAAATATCGATATCAATATTTGTTCACTTGTAGTATAAAACTGAATGAAAATCGGAAATTATCGCAGATAAATTACAAAATATCACATAAATATAAAAAATGTAAACTTTTTTATATATTCTTCTATAAATATAAATATTTTTCTGTAGTGATTGTAAGTTTGTCATAAAAATTTATTCTCAATTTTTGTTTCATCATCCACCGCCACAAATGTCATATTGCGGTCAAAATAAATATTAATAAAATCATTGGATTAGTGTACACTATTCAATCCATGATGAACAAAGATAGAGAAAAAATTAATTGCATATGCATAATTATATTCTAAATTACTCTAATGTGATGGTTTGGTACAAATATTATTTGGACAAAGATACCTCATATCTTCTATTTTTAAACCTTATAAGATCATTATTTTGAAACTAATTATAGTGTATCGTAATTTAATTTATCTTATATTATATTATATTATATTATGTATATATTGTCAATTATTGTACGTCAGATAATATTTATATAGTATATTATACATTTGCTTTAAACATGTCATTTTATTGAAATTTTAAATTGTACATATGCATAATATACTATAATAATGTCTAAAACCTCAAGTTAAAATTTCAAAATTTTAATAAAATTTTCATTATCTTTTTATTTTATTTTTTGCAATATCAATAAGTATACTATTAAAATTATAATATCGATATGTTCATCGATATTATAAATTTGAGATCGCGATATGTTTTGCGATAGCAATATTTCATTCTTGACTGGGTCAATCTCCATCTATTTGACATGTGTGACTACTTCATGATGTTCGCAAACTGAGGCGGCCGGGCGACCTCTGTTCGCCAAGTCAGGTCCTTGTAGGGGCAAGTTTATGTGTCAAGTCTTCTTCCTACTGAATACTGGTCGCCGTGAGGGCTGACCACGTAGATTCTCGTCGCAACTTCTTGGTGCGAGTTTTATTTAAAAGAAGTGGATTTATTTTGTCTCGAGTCGGCCGTCTCTGGATTGAGAAACAATTCGGTTGGCGGATCATGTGGTGATTTGACTGAACCCGCCACAACATCCTACAAAATAATATAAAAATAAGTAAACGATATTCTCCACTAATCTTCCTCCTTGTATAACTTAAGCCATCCAAACCCATCTAATTTCATAGGACTTTTTGAATTAGAGATTTTATTTATCTCCAAATCAATTTATATATGATTATTTACTTTAAGGGCTAAAATATTTAACCCTTACAACTTCATTCCTACATTTGTATTTAATTCGATGGTTAGTTTTATTAGTCCTCACTTCCATTATATGGTGTACTAATTAAATGTAAATAACATCAACTATAAAGTAATGATAATGACGATGACTAATATAATATCATAAAAAGATACATACCATATCGTGTATATTCAACTTCAGTACTCATCCCCCCCCCCCTACAAAGATTTTCTTTAGTGGGTAAGAAGTCTAAGGATGCACGCCAAAAGAAGTGCCGAAGAGAAGGCGGAATCTGAAGATGTCATATCTATTTTTTATGGCCAGGAAGTACGCTGATTTGACAAAAAAATTAACATTTTTTGAATGGTTTCAATTGGGATATCGGGGGAGATCCTACTCGAAACTGGGATCTTGAGTATGGATATTGCATCCTCATCACAAAAACACTTAATTACCTTGTTAATATCCCATCTACATTGGTTGGGGTCCAAAAATTTAGAAACCAGCACTGTTCTTTAGGGCCTAGTACCATGGTCAATTGGGGAAGTGAGGCTCCGGGTACCAATCCACTTTTTCTTATAACAATTATTGCTTCGATCGTCTCCCAACCTCTAGGCAATGCCCTTACAAGTAAGGGCCGGTTGTTTAAGAAGGCTACTCAACAAGAAGCTCGATTAGAAGCCAGGTTTTGCCTCATCAATACTGCACCTTGGGAAGTAACGTGTCTTGAGCAATCTTGAGATAAGAGTATTTGGGTTTCTAAAGATTCTCAAAAATTATTTTGCCACCATAACCAAGTTGAAAAATTGTAACTCTCTAAAGCTCAGTCTGTCATGCTCTTTTGATCTTGAAATTTTATCCCAACTATTCCAATGAATTTTCCCCTCTTCTACACTTGTTCAATAATACAAGCGTGCTATTTTTTTTATATCTTCACAAAGTGACTTTGGAAACATAAAATAGCTCATAACAAAGTCATTTTTGAGCAAAAATTTTCCTCCCGGTATTTGTTAATGACTTATCCTTCAATCCTTTAAGCCTGCGTAAAAACTCTATTTTTAGTTTTGTTGATAAATGAGGAAAGGACTTCTACACATAATAAAAAGAGACGTGGGGAGATAGGGTCCCCCATGGTGGAGGCCCCTTTGAGGAAAAAATGTGTCAGTTGGTTCCTATTAACAAGTATGGAGTACAATACAAACGACACATAGCGCATTACCAAATCAATCCAAGAGTAAAAAAACCTAATTTGCTACACACACTCCTCAGGAAAGATCATTCTATCCTATTAGGCTTTTTTTAGAGGTATCCTATTAGGCTTTGCTTATATCAAGTTTTAGGGCGGAAAACATTTTTTGCCACAATTCTTTTTCCTCATCGACAGGAAAGTCTCAAAAGCTATCATTGCATTATCATTAATTTATTTATTTGGAAAAAAAGTACTTTTTGTAGAAGAAATCACATGAACAAGTATGAATTTTAAACAATTTGCAATCACATTAGAAATGACACGAAAAATAACACTGCGCTGATGGGTCAATACTCTTTCAGGTACAAGATGGAAATCTTAGGAATAAGCACAATAAAAGTGTGTTTTAGAGGGGTGGGGTCATCCCCGGTATTGAGGACATCAAGACAAGTACACACAAAAGACGATTCAGTAATATCCCAAAACTTTTGAAAGAAAAGAGGAGGCATACCGTCGAATCCTGGTGATTTTATATAATGCATCTGCTTCAAAGCCTATACAATTTCCTCCGCCGAGTAGGGATGTGTCAAGGTTCCATTCATCTCACTTGTAACTCTAGACTCGACTGACTCAATAACTTGGTGTGAGGTACAATGGCCATCCGAAGGGAACAATTCTTGAAGAAAATTCCCAAAAACTTTTTCGACTTCCATTTTTCTTGTTGCCCACTCACCATTTACTTTTTTAATATGTCTGGTAGTATTTTTCTCTTTCATTTGGGATGTGTTTTTGCTCTTTGGAACCAAAAAGTTTCCTCAGTTTCCTAAGTCTCCCCAAAGATATCTCAAGTGCTTTTAATTATTTAACCACCTCAACCATTTGAGACTGAGTTTGAAGCTTTTCCATCTTTTCTTTTGTCTCTCGAATCTTTCTACCAGGAATTCCGATAGAAGAGTGGCTCCAAGATGATAGAATTTCCCCACAGTTCTTTACCCTGCCAACAAAGTTGTGTTTCCTGTGCCTTTTCTCCCATCCGATTCGAACTATATTTTTCACACTTCTCATGCTTGACCAATATTCTCTCCAATCGAAAAATCCTCTCTTATCTTTCCTCATCGGGCTAATCTTGTGATTCGTCCATTTTACTAAAGTTGTCCATGATAGGGTCATGGTTCGACTTGATACGGACCGTGTGGTAGACCGTGTGACTCTCAAATTAGGCATGTCTAAGGCTCTATCCAGCCGAACTTGAATATTGGCATCTTCTACTCGCCCATTTGTCCACGTATATTTGTACCCACAATATCCCTAATCATGAAGCCCAGACTTGCAGTGGTTTCCCTGGAGTCCTCCATTGAGACTGATCATCGCATTTCCCCTCCCCCCCCCCCCCATCTTTTCAATTGATCATAACACTTCATTGAACACGCCGATGCACAATCACAGAATATTTAGTGGGGGACCAATCCTCTTCATGAGGCTCCAAGTATTATGTCTTTGAGGTTACTCTGGCCAACCATAAATACCCATGAAAAACCATGTCTCTTCTGTCTCTGACTCCACCGACACAGAGATGTGATTACGAGAGAAAGATTTTAGTGAGATTGATATATCATCCTTCCAAAGTAAACAAAGTCCACCACTCTTATTTCCATTTCCCACACAATCCACTATAATGTCGAGAATGTACATTCATGAGAGCATTCGTTTAAATAACATTTTTGTTTCCATGAGGAAAACTATACTCGAATTTTTCTCATGTAGGAGCTTCTTTAATGCTCCGACTGTCGCTTGGTTCCCAAGTCCGCGACAGTTTCAGCTAAGGGCTATCATAATACGCAGAATTTCAATAACACACATTTGTTCATAAAATATAGTCTGAGAGCAAAAAAATTTTAAATAAGATTAACATAATTTTTAAAAAAAACATTATTTAAGTTGACCTGACCACTTAAAATGCATAAATTTTAACTGAAATCTGCCCATAATCATATGCCAAAAAAAAAATCTATAATAATGTGCTTCAATAAAGTTATGGTATGTTTGGTTCGTAAGATAAAAGTATTTATCCATAAAAAATTATGCATGTTTTTCTCGGATAGATACGTTTATCTTACCAACCAAACATACAATAGTAAATGAATGTAATTGTATTGATTATAGAATAGTAGATGAATGAAATCGTATGGATTTGGTATTTATTCATTCATCAATAATTAGGGTCGTATAATTATGTAGCGTATATGGAAATATAATCTGACGATAGGATCCGACTGTTCAAAATCGCGTTTTTTTATTGGTCAAAATTCATTACTAACCCTACTCCTCAAATTAATTATTAAACCGACTGCCATCCTCCCAAATCTGAAATTTATCCCCAAAACCTCCTCTCCACCACCGATTTTGCTTCCCCTCGACGGCGCGTGTCATCGACGAGCCATCGTGGGACTATCTATCAATGGGCCAAACCACCTCCGCCCACGGCTGTTCCCCGGCTGGCTCCACCTACATCGGCGATTCCACCCCACCGCTTCCCGACGGCGTCGTTTTCCTGAATCAAGATGAGGATTACACCTCAGCAATCCCTGATGAATGCTTATCCCTAATATTTCAATGCCTGAGCGCCGGCGACAGAAAGAGGTGCTCCTTGGTCTGCCGCCGCTGGCTCGCCGCCGAGGGCCAGAGCCGGCAGCGTCTCACCCTCAACGCTTCCGCCGAGGTCGCACCCCACCTCCCCGCCATTTTCACCCGATTCGACTCGGTCACCAAACTTTCCCTCCGTTGTGACCGGAAATCCATCAGCATAAACGACGACGCGTTGACGCTGATTTCCCTACGTTGCCGCAACCTGGCCCGCCTCAAGCTCCGTGGCTGCCGCGAGGTCTCCGATCAGGGTATGTTCGCATTAGCTCAAAATTGCAAATCTCTGCGTAAATTCTCCTGCGGTTCGTGTATTTTTGGTGCTAAAGGCATGAATGCGCTTTTAAATAATTGCAATTCACTTGAGGAACTCTCTGTTAAGCGTTTACGCGGAATTGAAAACGGATCTGCAGCCGAGCCGATTGGCCCTGGCATTGCGGCTTCATCGCTAAAATCGATCACGCTTAAGGAACTCTACAATGGACAGTGCTTTGCTCCATTGGTTATCGGATCGAAAAATTTAAAAACTCTGAAAATCTTGAGGTGTTTAGGGGATTGGGATAGATTATTAGAGGGGGTTTCTGGGAGGACGAATTGTATATCGGAGATTCATTTAGAGAGGTTGCAGGTGAGCGATGTGGGGCTAACGGCCCTCTCAAACTGCGCGGGTTTGGAGAATTTTCACTTGGTGAAGGCTCCTGATTGCTCTGACGAAGGGCTATCAGCCATTGCTGAGAATTGCAAGCTTCTGAGGAAGCTTCACATCGATGGGTGGAGAACTAATAGGATAGGTGATGAGGGGTTGATTTCTGTTGCAAAGAATAGTGTTAATCTTGTCGAATTGGTGCTTATTGGGGTGAACCCAAGCTCTGTGAGCTTAATGGCCATGGCTTCCAACTGTGAGAAGCTGGAAAGATTGGCGCTTTGTGGGAGTGGGAGTGTGGGAGATGCTGAGATTTCGTGTGTTGCTGCAAAATGCAAGGCATTGAAGAAGCTCTGTATAAAGTGCTGCCATGTGACTGATTCCGGGATCAAAGCGTTCGCCTTTGGGTGTCCAAATTTGGTGAAGATTAAAGTGAAGAAGTGTGGAGGCGTATCGAGTGAGAGCGTTGATTGGTTGAGACAAAGGAGGGGGTCGTTGGATGTGAATTTAGATGTGGATGAGGTTGAAGTGAAGGGCGGAGATGCAATTATATGCAGTGGAGGTGCACGCAACGATGGGGTGGATTTGACATCGACGAGTCGATCATCGAATAAGTCTAGGTTTAGCCTTTTTGGTGGAAGGAGCCTTGCTGCTTGTGCTTTCCAGAGGTTGTTAAATGGTAGTGGATGAATGTTGTTTTCTAAATTGGGGTGTTGTTTATGCCTTCATTGATATGTTGCATAATGCAATTCTTGTAAATGAATATGAATATGATGTCTCAGATTGTTGGTATAGCAATATCAGCACTTTTTTAATGAAAAAAGTGGCTTGTGCTTCTTGGCCGTTTGCTTCAATTAGCATGCTATGTGTTTCTCTTGAATTTTAATGTCCTTTGTTGCATCCAAATTTCAGTTTGTTGTTCCAGTTTACTGCTTAAAAGTGACAAAAAAATTAACTTCTGAAATGTATGATGATGAAATAGAAAAGTGGACCAGATGATGTTTTTTAGTCTTCTATATGTGTGATAAAATTCGGTTAAGTTGACACTAAATTGGTGAAACAATACAGAATAAATATATTTTCCAGTCTTTTAATTTTCATCAATTTTAATGATCTTTCAAGATAGTTCATTAAACTTACCAAATTCAACTTATTTGTCTTTTTATCGATTATAACAGATTTAACAGAAGTTCAAATTTTCTCTCTTTTAACCGATAAAAGAGGATGAAAATGGAATTTAGTAAACTAAAAAGAAGAATTTCAAAATCAAAAAGTTAACCTACTCATAAAATACCATCAATTCCATACTCTTTCCGTCCCCGTAAGAATTTACAACCTACGGCAAATGTGTTATATGTATTAAATAGTGATATTTGGATAAATATTTGTATAGGTTTATGAGTGTGTACGTAAATTAATATTTTCTCTGTAGTAGTGTGTAAATTTGTGTGGGACATCCACATAAGAAAAGTGTACGAATTCATATGGGACAGATGGAATACTGTGATTTGAATGGGGTCCCTCTTTGGTCGAAGATGAACGGTGAGTTCTTCGAATTAATTATCTAATATCGAGTCATAATAATAATTGTGTGTTTAGCCGAACTTGTGTATATGTGGTGTCGGGAGGTGAGGTGAGGTGAGGTGATAACAGGCCAAACACGGTATTATTTAGTCCAAACCCAAATATTCCATACGTGTCCATAGACTGACTAGTACGTATAAAGAATTTGACATACTTTCCATTTCTATTGTTCGTTGTTAACATATTTTCTCATCCCATCTTTAAAGAAGGAAGAAGAAAATAAATTCTACGTCATCTTCTTTGTGTTAATTGCCAAAGATTTTTTATTTGTTTTGGATCTCATGTTCGTAATTTTTTTAGTTTATTATAATAAAAGAATGTGGTTTTAATTATTCTAAAAATAGTGGCTGCAGCATGCAAATTCCAGAAATAAAAAATAAAAATAAATAATTATCGCTCTAACAAGTTGAGCAAAAACTTATTTATTATCACTTCCATCCCTTATTAAATGTGTAGTGAGGCATTGAAATTTAATAGAAAGGAAAAAGGTAGAGGAAAATGTAGAAACATTTACTATTTATTAAAGAAAATAAGAAAATTTATGTGGACTTCCATTTTGAAAAAATTAGAAGCTTAACAAAGGAAGAATGGAGTATTAGACTTGTCAATGCATTTATGAGGTTGTATAGTATCCAATATTGTTTCAGGTAGGGGTGGAGGAAATATCAAAAATACCGGTATGCCGCACTTATCGTATCAAAAAATATCGAATTTATCGAAATTTTCGGTACGGTTTTTTATCGTATCGAAAATTTCGATACGGTAACGGTATATAAATATAGAAATTTCGGTATACCGCGATATACTGAAATATTTTCGGTATATCACGGTATACCGAAAATTTCATATTGAAAATATTTCGGTATACCGAAAATATTTCGATATACCGAAAAAAATCAAAATTTTCGGTATACCAAAAATATCAATACCTTTTGTTTAATACTCCCTCCGTCTTTCTATAAGTTGCTCATGTTGTCATTTTCGTCCGTCTTTCTATAAGTTGTTCATTGTTTTTTTACCTTTTTTGGAAACTACTATTCACTTCTTTATTATTATTTTCAATACTTTTTACACTATTTTTATTACTTTTTCACTTTTCTCCATCACATCACTCATACTTTTTCACTTTTTCTATCACATCACTTATACTTTTTCACTTTTTCCATCACATCACTTATTCTTTTTCACTTTTACCTTAATTCGTGTGCCCAAAAGCAACGAGCAACTTATAGAAATACGGAGGGAGTATATTTTTATGATCTCATTCATGTACAATAAATAATATTCCCTCTGTCCCATATGAATTTGCACACTTTTCTTATTCGGATGTCCCACGCAAATTTGCACACTACTAAAAAAGGAAACATTGATTTACGTGTACACTCACAAATCTATATATATATTTACACATATGTCACTACTTTATAAAAAAACACATTTTCCTTAAAAAATGTGTTGTCCCGTAGGATGCAATTTTCAGCGGGACAGAGGGAGTACCAAATACTATTAATGAGAATAAATCTTCTTTATATTTTTCATTCATTCCTATGGACCAAAAATTCTATCAACATAAACAATAACATAAGTAAAAACACATAACAATGAATGATAGTATACAGACATAAAGCACATGCAAGGTTCTTATGGACAAAAAAGAACTATCAATCCAATCACAATAATATGGCAACAAAGGCAGCAGTAAGACAACAAAGCCTAATAAAGTGTTCAACAAACAAATAGAAATAAAGTCAAACTACTAAGAGTTTTAGACTTAAACTATTATAACCATTAAACAGAAATAACATAAATAAGCGAGTCTTAATATAAGAGAGAAATTGAGAAATAAAGTAGAGAAGTAAGGGCTGTAAGGTAACAACTGCATCCTCAGTAATCCTGCAAAACTCTCATACATTAAGAATCTCCCCCTCAATGTCATCTCAAATGATCAGGCATTCTTAGGAACATCTTCCTGAATAACTTCATCAGCAGCAGGGACATCTAGAACTGGGTCAGCAACTTGAGCATCAACGAGAGCTGCAACACTTGAATCTGGAGCAATGTGTTCAGTAAAATATGTGGCAGCAATATCAGCCACATTTCTCCAGCATCTGTGACAACATTTATAAGAACATCAGCTACATCACTCTCCACTCCATCATTAGCTGCAACACTATCTACTCCTGGATAGGGTTGCAAACGAATCGAATCGAAGTGAATATCACTGTATTCGATTCGTATTCGTTAAAATATTCGAATATTCGTATTCGTATTCGATTATTATTCGAATATTAACATTGATTCGTATTCTATTCGAAATTAGTATTCGAATTATTCGATTTGATTCGAGTATTCGATTCGAATTTTTATTTTATTAATCTTTTAGATTTAATATGATTAATTATGGAAAAAAAATTAACAAATAATTAAAATAATTACAAATCCTTTCAAATTTTATTTTCCAAAATTTATGTTTCTCCAAAAATCATAACAGCTAAGCAATAAAAAAATAAAGAAAGAACTCTGTGAAAAAATAATAATAGATTTACCTCACCCCAGACAATTTAAACAACTAAAAAAATTAACAGAAAATTAAAAAAATTAGCGAGATTTCGAATGAAGAAATGAGGGAATGAAAATCAAGAAGTTTATACATTTACAATAAAAATATCGACCTCTGTGAAGAAATCTTCTTTGATCTTTTAGATCCAGATGCTCGTATTCCGTTGAGAAAATAAATAATAGAAAATCAAAACCTACACAATAAGAAAATAAACAAACAACAATCGAGACGACTGGAGGGATGAAAAAGCGACAACGACTAACAAGAGGGAGCGGCGAAAGCGACAGACGACGGTGAGAAGGGCTGAGGAAAGACGACAATATACAAAGGTGAGAGGGCGAGAGTGTGGGGGTGACAGTGAGAGAGATGTGAGGAAAAGAAGAGTGTGCAGTAAATCTTGTTCTTACCGTGTGAGGAGAAAACAGTGAAAGGAGGAGAAGGAGAGAGAACTGCGGTAGATCTGAATTAGATTTGCATTGAAATTTGAAATAGGGTTTCATATTTTCCCATTTTGCGCATGAATCACTTTCTTTCCAATTATTTGGGCCTGAAGTGTATTTATTATATATTGGCCCAAATAAATTTTTGGACCTTATTATATGTAATATAAATTAATTCCATAATTTATAATAAACTTAAGATTATTATTAAATACTCCCTCCGTCCACGATAAATGGTCCACGTTGCCTTAAATGGTCGTCCACAATAAATGGTCTACTTACCTAAAATGGAAAACTTACAATCATTATTTTCATTTTTTATACACATATACTCACTTTTACACATCACATCAAGTACTTTTTTAATAATTAAATATTTTTTTATACTATTACACTCACTTTTACACATCAACATCTACTTTTCTTAATAACCGTGCACAGCAAGGGTAGTCCAATTTTCATGGACGGAGGGAGTAGAAGGTATTACAATATATTTTTATATATATATATATATATATATATATATATAATATTTTATCGAATATTTATGAATATCGAATCGAATATTATTATTTTGTATTCGTATTTGATTAGTAATCGAATCGAATCGAATAATTATATTCGAATTCGAATCATAAAATTTCGAATACGAATATTAAAATTCGAATTCGGATATCGAATCGAACCAAAAATATTTGATTCGTTTGCAACCCTACTCCTGGATCTACTTCTATCTTTTCTGATCTAACTCCCCCTGAACCTCTTGCATCTGGATCAACATCAGGACCCACTCCTCCTGTTGGAGTAGAAAGCAAGTCCTCCCAAAACTTCTTCCTTATCTTTAAGTGCTCCACATTGGAAAGGAAATTATCAATTGTACTCTGCAAATAAGAAATTCGAGTGTTTATATAATCAGAGGTTAGTTGGATAGAGTGTACTGATCCTCCAGGTGAAATGTTGGCGTTAAAGTTGCCAACATTTTCAGTAACATTTTGAACAAGAGACTGTGTAGCAGCTTGGTGTGAAGATTATCCACTTTCATTTCCAGGCACGGGAAAATCAATAATTCTTGGTCCCATGAACAGAGTGTTTGAGATTCTGAAACTTGATTGGAAGCTACTAATTGTTTCCTCTTCACCTCTCTCAAACTCTTTATCCTCCAAAAGTTGAGAAATCAAACAAGGATATGGCAATAAACCTTTCCCAGAAATATCTCCAATGTAACTCATCATGTTGCAAAAAATATTTTGACCCAAATCAAATTGATTCAAACTCATGTTGTATAGTAAAACAGCTTGTTCCTTGGTAAGAATAGTGGTGTTGGTGGAAGGCAACCAGTTATAAACAACCAACTTGTGTAACACAGAGAATAAACTAGTCAATTTTGAAGCATTCAATCTATTCACTCATTTCTTCACATGACCACCAGTAAGAACAGACACAACCTCATCAAGATCATCAACAGTAGGTTCAAAGCAATTTCTAGTTCTCATCAACCCACTGATAATCTTAGGTGTAATCATGATCTTAGCATTCCTAAACCAAGTGTTACCATCTAGAACATAGGATTACTCACCTGCCCCCTTGACCTTAGCCAACTGGAACCCTGTTTTGAGTTTGACCCTGCCTCTAATACCCCGACTCAATCCACCTGCAAATTTTCTTTGTTTGTCTTGGCCCCCAAAACCGGCTAGAGCTCTCCCATCTTCTTTTTCAGCGCTACTCACATTTTCCCGATGCCTCTGATTAGAACCCTCTTTCTGACATGCCACAATTTGTTCGGATGTCTCGAACATCTCACTAAAAGTAAGATTTCCATGCTTAGCCAGGATGCTCTGAATCTGTGGCTTCAAACCCTTCTTGAAATGATGGTACATCTTCTACTCGAAATCCACCAAATGTTGAGCAAAATAAGCCAGCTGGTTGAATTTGATCTCGTACTCAGCCACTGTCACACTTCCCTGTCTGAGCTCCAAAAACTCTGTCTCTTTACTATCCTAGTACAATTGAGGATAGTACCGATCCATGATAATTTGTCTACACTGTTCCCAGGTTAGAGCTTCCTCCTCAGTTGCTGGACGAATTCTTCAGTAACTTTTCCACCAATGATCGGCATCCTCTACCAACTGGAAAGTACGCATGCAATTCATTGTGCCTTAGTGCACTAAATCAGATCGAATATCCTTTATATGGAGCGGAACCACTGCTTCACATCCTGACTGTTAAATGTGGCTAGCTTAAAACACCGAGACTACTCTACTACTTGTGTAATGTTACTATCCCTGGATTAGCCGTCGGAGAAACCGGCGGGTTCTCCACTGGAGCCAAGTTAATTGTGCTAGCTCGATGGTTACATCTTGGAGGCATCTAGTAAAGAAATTTAAAGGTAAATCCCAAAGGTCACCTATTTCTACTAAGTTGTTGGTACATGCGCAGTACTTTAAACTTAATAAGTTTTTTATTTAGTAAAATATAGAAAAATACCTTAGTGAAATGCCATTTAAAATCCTTTGTTAAAACATTTATACAGATTTTCATAACTTCTTACATGTAACATGCATAATACTTTAAACTTTAAAATTTTACATGAAACACATACCACGTACGCATAATTTGTTCTTTTAAAAATTTGCAAGTAAAACATGCACATTTTAACAAAAAAAAATTCTTACCTCGAGACTGCAGCGGAGGGTGGTGGTGGACGTCAACATTTATTAGGATTATTCTTATTTTATTCGTTTGCTGACTTAGTTATTTGAAAATCTTGTGAGTTTGATATTCTTTAAAAAAAAGGACAAATTTCAATGGAATGGTTTTGAAATTTTTAATTATTTTTGTAGTGAAAATGAGTATTAATCCCACCAGACTTTCAAATAACTAATTAAGGAAACAAATAAAATAAGTATAATTCTTATAAAAATTGTGTTAAATGAAATTGAATAACGACATTCAAAAATTATTTGGAATTTAAAATTTTAATTTTAAATTTTACCCCCCCCCCCCCCCCCCCCCGCCCCGTAATTTAATGTTTATTTTGGATCGTTGTCACACCCGTACACGCTACATAAACAGTATATAGACAAATCAGTTTATAACCTTAATAAAAAAAATAGATTGAAGTTTTATAACAAGGCAAAAAAATTAGCTTAAAATGCAAATTTAGAAAATGTCGTGATTTAAATTGCAACTAAGGCTTTAGATTTTTGCCATGCAATTTAAGTTTTTTATGGGTAAATGTCACGTAGGCAACACATAAGCTTCAGGCAGGGACATATCTGTCTGTAAGTCTTAATTGCAAGAAAAGGTAAACTTAAAGTTTTTTTTAACAATATTCAAAAGTTTAGCTTAAAATGCAATTTTTAAAAAGATTATGATTTAAATTGCAATTAAGCCTAAAAATTATGTTAAATAAAATTAGAATGTAAGGCTTTGAAAAATTATTTGGAATTTTAAAATTTAAAATTTGGCACATAATTTAATTTTTATTGTGGGTCGTTGTCATACTCGTAGACGTCACATAAGCATCATGGAGAGACAAATATATTTGTAATCTTTAATCGCAAAAAAAAAAAAAAAAAAAAACAAAACAAAAAAGAATCAATTGAAGTTTTTTTAATAAGATCCAAAAGTTTAGCTTAAAATGAAATTTCGGAAAATGTTGTGATTTGAATTGCAATTAAGATCGTAGATTTTTGCAATATAATTTAAATTTTAATGGGTAAATGTCACGTAGGCGCCACGAAAGCTTCGGACAGAAGTAAATTTACCCGTAAGTCTTAATTATAAAAAAGAGTAAACTTAAGGCTTTTTTGACAAAATTCAAAAATTTAATTTAATTGATAATTTCAAAAAAAAATCGTGATTAAAATTGCAATTAAACCTTAAAATTTTATAACTTTTTAAATCTATTAATATTGATATATTTATAAATATTTTTACAAATTTAAATTCTGGATATTTTTTTCACATTTATGATGTCGATATTTCCATGAATATCAATATTTTCTGCCTTTTACTGCGCTATACAAACTGAACACAAAATCAGTGACCCCCAGTTCCCTCACCGTAACCCCGATGGAACCCACGACCGCCGATCCCTCCGTCGACGTGGCGGCCGATTCATCCCCAGCCTCTTCGAGCGCCACCCTGTCACGGTGGAAGTTCGTGATTTCTCAGCGCTTCCAGTACCTCTTGGACAAGTCAACACCTTACTTGGCTTACCGGTGGATCGCGTTCCTCTGCATCGCATTCATCTACGCAGTTCGCGTTTATTTTGCCCAGGGATTCTACGTTGTGTCGTACGCCCTCGGCATTTACTTGCTTAACCTAGTAGTCGCGTTTCTGTCGCCGCAGGATGACCCGGAACTGAGCACCGGTCCGACACTGCCTATTCGGAGCTCCGAAGAGTTCCGGCCGTTTGTCCGCCGCCTCCCCGAGTTCCAATTCTGGTTTGTTTTTTGTTTAATTGTTACCAGAAATGTTGAATTAGGGCATTATGATTTGAAATTGGCCATATATTTACTGTAGAATCGTATGCATCAAAGAACTGAAAACCGTTTCAGAGGATAATTGAATCACCGATCAACTAAATGTACATTAAATGCTCACAGTTCCAAATGAATTCACTTGATATAGCTCAGTTCCTGATCGTTTTGTGCTTGTTTTTGGTGAATGGTAGAAGAAAGGGGATGTGATTATGCACCCCCATTTTCAATCATATTCTGTTCCTTTAGATATGTTTATTGCTTTTCTATCAGCAAGTGCTATCCATATTTATTAGGGTTTATGAGTTGTAAGTAGAATGTGTAGAAATTTTATGATGTAGGAGACTTTAGTTAATTAGTGGTTGAATTGATGGATACTATAATTGAGATGATAGCAGTTCTTGACTAGATTCACTTGTTCTCTTGTAAACTATGTTTTCAAATTCTATGGTGATTTTGGAAGATATGCAAAATTTATACATTAACTGATTGGAATATGTTGTTCTTTTTCGTTTATGTACTCAATCACAAAAGCGTTCTTCATTGATTACGTAACGACATTTTTCAGCGCATTTGTTTTTTGCTAAATTTGGAGTTCGTGGATGCACATTCACTTTTTTACGTGTAGACTATGTTTCAAATTAAGTGGTGATCTTTGAAAGATATGCAAAATTTGTATATTAATTGATTGGAATTTATTGTTCTTTTGTGTTTAGGTACTCGATCACAAAAGCGTTCTGCATTGCTTTCGTGCTGACATTCTTCAGCATATTTGATGTCCCTGTATTTTGGCCAATTCTCCTTTTCTACTGGGTCATGCTGTGCACGCTGATGCTAAGGAAGCAACTAATGCATATGATCAAATATAAATATGTTCCATTTTCTGTAGGGAACAAGCAGGTATTTTGAATACAGTTTTATATGCTGAACATCGTTGGTTGTTGTTATATACTGCCTTTGTCCTCAAAATAAGAGTATTCCATGTTCCTTTCAGCGTTATAATCGTAAGAGAGAATCTTCTCCAGAGAGCGATGAAGCTCCCCTAGTCTGAGGTTCCCAGGTAAGCAAAAACATATTCGTTCTGAATAGTTGGAAACTGTTATTTTATGTCCAGTTTCTTAGGGTGGATCCAATATAAATTATTTTCTTTCTACTTTATCCATTGCAGTCTTATGGTATCTGTCTACAAGCATTTTTTGGTTGATTTTGAATTTTCCCGTGAATGATTGTTTATATTGGATCCACCCTAATTTACAAGGCGTATATTGATTTAACTCACGAAAGGATTTGACAATTCTCTCCTTTTAACAGTTAAAGGATTTCCTCAGTTATGTAATTCTTCCAATTTGGGCTTCTTGGGTGAAGATTTGAACTTCCTGTCCAGTTACTTAGGGTGGATCCAATATAAGTTGTTTTTCTTTCTACTTTATCAATTGCAGTCTTAGGGTATCTGTCTACAAGCAATTTTCGGTTGATTTTGAATTTTCCCGCGAATGATTGTTTTTATTAGATCCACCCTAATTTATGAGACGTATATTGATTTTACTCACGAAAGGGTTTTCCAATTTTCTCTCTTTAACAGTTAAAGGATTTCCTCAGTTATGTAATTCTTCCCATTTGGGCTTCTTGGGTGAAGATTTGAACTTCCAGTAGCTATCAACTAATTGGAGCTTTGTTATTTCGTTCGAGAGTGTTTTCGGGGCACAAGGAAAATTAGTATGCTTAGACTAGGTAACATCTAATATTTACTACCAAGGGGTTGGTTTATGTAAAATATGTTATGGACATTGCATATACAAAATTATTAAAAAAAGAGTTATTTATCATAATCTTTTTGCATCTGTCAAAAATTAGATTTTTCACGACAGCTCGGGGATGACTCCTTTGGGTATGTTGGAATTGGCATTGATGAGTATGAAGAAATCCTGCTTTTAGATATAGTTGAGTTCAAATTCTGGATGAATACTGTGTGTTTTTTTCTGGAATTTTTGTGTGAAGTATAGCTCTGCTGAGATGCACATCAAATATTGGAGAAAAAGATTGGTAATTTGAAGTGAATAATAGAGGAAATGATCATATATATGTCAATCGGTGGACACTAAAGGGCTGTTTTTAACCACTGATGAACACTTTTTATTTTTTCTGAAAAAGTTGGGTCACACCAATTTTTTAAAATAAGTTCTTATCATTATTCAAATCTGTACTGCAAAGCCTTAAATTATATATCCACCACTTAAATGTAATTTTCGTGTATATGATCATTTCCACAGTTGGCTTAATTGTATCTTAAAGTCTTGTGTATAATCCGAAATCTATGATTCGACAAATTGCGAATTCCAAATTTAGAATAAGCTCAAGATGATCAAGATTTTTCCAAGGCTTCAATTTAAAAAGACTAGTATTACCTACATTAGTTTCCTACTTTCATTCTAAAATATTAGTAGTTATATGATAAATTGATAGGTTGGAAATAGACCTGTAATATGAAGCTACTTCAAGTAGTGCCCGTTTAACTCAATTCGCTAAGCTTATCGAGCTTGGGTCGCTTGATTTGTTTTCGTGAGCTCGAAATTGAGTTCGACTCGACTCGTTTAGTTTAAATTAAACTCAAGTTCAAATTTGAAATTTACGAGCAAAACTTGATTGAACTCGACAAAATTCAACTTGGACTCGAATTTTTTTTTTTTAAATATTTAATTGATATTATATCAATAACATCATAATTCAGTATATTCACATTCTCATACCTCAATAAAAATAAAGTTATTATTAGTTCATCAATATGAGTGTTTTAAGAATTAGAATTGTATTATTATATAAAATATTATAATTTCATACTCTAATTTATATGATATTTACAAAATAATCTCTATATTCGAACCTACCGAGCAACTCACGAATCAAATCGAGCTCGTTAAGTTAACAAGTTTTTTTAGCTTGAATTTGGCTTGTTTAGCACATTAAATCGAGACGAGTCGAGTCTTAACGAGCCGAGCTTACAAGCGACTTATTTCGTTTAACAACTCTAGTTGGAAACTAAGTGCAATTATGTGTACATATATGATCATAAATTGTATAAATTCCATGCTAGAAAATCCTCCTAAATAAAATAGTTTAATTCAATACATGAAATTCAGAACATATATGTACATTCATCATTAATGATCACCCCTAATCATCGAAAACATTCATAAGATAAAAACATCCAATTGATTAAGCAAGAAACATACAAAATTTGAACTCGAATTTGACTTAGTTAACCCATCAAATCGAGTCGAGTCGAGTCGAGTCCTAAGAAGCGGCTCATTTCCTTAGACAACTCTAGTTGGAAACTAAGTGTAATTATGTATACATATAAGACCATAAATTGTATAAATTCTATGGTAAGAAAATCCTAGTAAAAAAGATTTGTATAAATTCCATGCTAAGAAAATCCTTGTAGATAAAATAGTTCAATTCAATAATTAATTCCAACACATGAAATTCAGAACATATATGTACATTGATCATTAATGATCATCCCTAATCATCGAAAACATTCATAAGATAAAATCATCCAATTAATAAGCAAGAAACAAACAACTAAAAATATCTTGTTCCATCACTGAATAATCAGAACTTTTAACACCCCCATCTCATTCAGCAGCATAACCCTTAGCATAAGCCAATTTATTTCAATATTTAAATATTTCACAGAAACTTTTAACACCCCCATCTCTTTTTTTATTTAAATATTTCACAGAAACTTACACACTATTAAAAAAATATTAATTTATATATTTACTCACAATTTATCTATATGACACTATTTTATATATAATATATATATATTTTTTAAATGTTATCCCATAGGATGCAAGGATGTATGTATTATACTAAAATAACCAATCCCCCCACCAAAAATAAAAAATAAAAAAAATACCGCACTTTACTGGTTCTTACCTAATAAATTTGGGTATATTTGGTTCGTAAGATAAAAGTATCTATACTTTTATCCTACGAAGCAAACATATAGTCTAATTTTTTGGCATGGAAATATGAATTTGCAAATACGGCGTTAATGTTTAGCACACGCCTTCAATTAGAGTTTTCATTATTGAGTTGATGATGGTATATTTCTATTGGCCCCATCTTTTTATTGTGCTAATAAATTGCGTTTTTGTTTCTAAAGAAAAAAAAATGTGACGAGGGATTCATGTCATTTCATTGCCCATCAACTTATGAGAGCTAAACCACAATTATTAAATCAAAATTGCAACAAATCTCAGTCTTCCCCACCTAACTTATATTTTTCTATCCTATTTTAAGCATTGAACCAAATACAAAATTTAATAAATGAAGCAGTTTATTTGTCTCCTTCAATCCATCCAATAAGTTTTGTGTTTTTAATTATTAGAATGTGCAATTCTAGATGCCCAACTTTGTTCTTCATTGTTTTACTTTATTAATACGTAAGTCTTAAATCGTATTCCATAAAAACGTATTTATATTATTGCATAATAATAATATTATTATTATACACAAAGAGTGGGAGTGTGTGTGGCGTGGGAGTCGACACCCAAACAAATTAAGTACTAGTGTGTGCATATTTATATACAAATTTTTTACGTACAATGGCATTTAAGTTATTATGAAGTCAACTTCAAACTTTTATTTTTGTTATTTTCACAAATTATTATAATAAGTATTATTTTACAACACAAAGTATTATATAGTACTTTGTATTGAAATGGCTCTAAAAATTAGACATTGCGTTTTATATCGAACTAACATGTGTACATATTATATGGAGAATAACACTTGATATAATGGTGCACTCCACTTGAATGTTGACTTATTTGACTCATATTCTAAATAGGTTTAATTAATGGATCAAAGTAAGTTTATATAAGTCGATTTGTTTGATTTATTCATATTAAGTCTCTTTTCCCTAGCGGTTCCTTGTAATCTTTAATCTTGAATTTGATTTTAATGAACATATGTTAAAACAGTAATACTTTGTGTATATATGCTAAAATAATCATACCTCTAATGTTTATCACTGATAATTTATATACAAGTAATCCTAGTTCTTATGCAATCGCTTGGTATAATTTTAAAATGATAATGGTAATAAATATCATTAAGAGGACAATTACTATGGAGTTAATGATTATCCATTTTTTAATTTATTTTTATGATTTCATTCATTTGTAATAAATAATTTCAAATGCTCCTAATGAGAATGAATTCTCATTAATCTCTATTCATTCTCATTCTCCACCCTCATTATTCCTAACCAAACGGCCTTAATATACTTAGTCATCAATAGTATCTATGTTAAACATGCATTGATAATTCATGTATTAAACATTCATAGCTTTATTAATAAGGAATTTTTTTTTTCATCCTATAACTTTATCCCTTTTTTTTATCTTGGTCCTGTTAATATTCAAAATTTGATTTTTATCCTGTAATTTTACTTTTCTTTTATTCTGATCCTATTAACTTTCAAATTTTAATTTTCTTCTTGTAACTCACATGTTTTTTTTTTTTTGTTTTAGAGGAGTGAATGTACATGGATGAAAGATATCGCAGGACTAAAAAAAATACTATAAGTTAAAGGACGAAAATTATAATTCAAAAATTAATAGAACCAAATAGAAAAGAAGTAAAGTTACATGACGAAAAATATAATTTTCTCTGATTAATAATAGTATGTTTACTACACAGTGATGGTGCATATATATTAAATGATAAACACAAAAAACGAATGAACGGTAACTTAGACTAAAAAAACACAAATCTGGAGCCATGATATACTCTCTTGGTCCACCAAATTATTTTTCACTTTTTTTTTGTTTGTCCACGAAACTATTTCCCATTTTCTTATTTGGAAACAATCCCCACTCATAAATAAAAATTTGGGCCCCCACAATACCTCTACTTTTTCCTTACTTTATCTATTAATTCAATATAATACTAATTTTTATTAAATCTCGTGCCACTTCACAAATGGGAAAAAGATTGTTGGACGGAGTGAGTACGAAATTGGTATAATAGGGGGGTGAGAAGTTGATGGGCTTAGAGATACTGAAAGATCAACAAATGGTTCATTCGTCCAATTGTTGTAAATTGAGAAGCTACCGAATTGCACATTTGATGACTCCTACTCAAGTCACAAAACACAAATTTGTGGAGTTGTGACATAATTGAAATTGGCCATACGTATGCGTTGCTAAATATATACTTGCACATTATTAATATGGTGGTAATATTTTAATAAGATGGTTGCTTTGAGAAATGAAGATGGATGAACAAGGAAAAGCGACATTTGGCTTGTAATTAGTTAATGAGTCGCTCCAACCTTATCACTCACTCCTCCTCTCCCCCAACCACCTCATTTCTCCCATAAATATATTTTATTTTAAATAAGATTATTGCCAAATTAATATCATCATTCAAATCAAGAAAATGAAATAATACTATTCCAATTTTCACAATCACATATTGGTGCAACCACAAAGTCGCCGGAATCACACCCCTTTAAAACTCACTCCCTTTTTCCATCAAAATTTCAAGAATCTTTCATCCATCTTTTCTAGAGAGAGAGAGAGGAGTGAGAGAGGAACAAAATGAAGAATAATCTAAGCAATGGCACAAAGCTCATACTCCTCCACCCTTACATTCAAAAGCAAGGGAGCTCCAAAAACCTATGGCTTCTAGCTTTCATCTCTTTACTCACCCTTGCATTCCTCGTCACCTTAATCTACACCCGCGACTCCTTCACCACCACCTCCACCTTCGCCGCCGCCGTGGCCGCCCGCCCGCCCCCGCTCTCCTCTGCCGTCTCGAGGGCCCTCATCCACTACGCCTCCAACTCCAACAACTCCGACCACATGTCCGCCACCGACATCAAGCAGATCGCCGACGTCCTCCGGCAATGCCCGCCGCCGTGCAACCTGCTCGTCTTCGGCCTCACTCCGGAGACCCTCCTCTGGAAGGCCCTCAACCACCACGGGAGGACGGTGTTCATCGACGAGAACCGCTACTACGCCGCCTACATCGAGGAGAAGTACCCGGAGATCGAGGCCTACGACGTCCAGTACGCGACGCGGCTGAGCGAAGCGGCGGAGCTCATCGCCGCCGTGA
Source organism: Prunella vulgaris (assembly GCA_026898435.1). Classification (NCBI taxonomy): domain Eukaryota; kingdom Viridiplantae; phylum Streptophyta; class Magnoliopsida; order Lamiales; family Lamiaceae; genus Prunella; species Prunella vulgaris. The sequence continues at coordinate 569,443 of JAPKLY010000080.1, read as the reverse complement.
AGGAGCAGGTCAGAAACGAGTGCCGGCCCGTGCAGAACCTCCTCTTCTCCGAGTGCAAGCTCGGGCTGAATGACCTGCCCAACCAGTTGTATGAGATCGATTGGGATGTCATCCTGGTGGACGGGCCGCGTGGGTACTGGCCGGAGGCGCCGGGGAGGATGGCGGCGATATTCACGGCGGCGGTGCTCGCAAGGAGCAAGAAGGGCGGCGTTGGGGGTGGCAAGACGCATGTGTTCGTGCATGATTTTAATATGGAGGTGGAGAGGAGGACGAGTGATGAGTTTTTGTGCAGGGAGAATTTGGTGAAGTCAAAGGATATGATGGGACATTTTGTGCTGGAAAGAATGGAAGCTAGTGCGGTGCAGTTCTGCCGGAGCAGCCACTCGCCGCCGTCGGCGGCGGCGTGAGGGGTTTTGGTGCATGTGGTTGTGTTTCTTCTTTAATAATGGTTAGATGCAAGAGCATAATTTAATTAATTTTCGCTTAAAGGTGTACTTTTTTTCTTTTTCCCCTTTTTTGACATCTGTATTTTGTAATTTCTTTGGATTAAATTCGGAAAAGTCTATGCTTCGACATTTCTAGTAAACCAATTTCATGATAAAACCCGAAAAGATATTAATTATGTTTATTGTATAGTATTATTGTGAAATTAATATTTTTTAATTAAATAATTAATATTATTAAAAAATATATAAATAAATACCAATGATAATTCCTTGCCTAGTGTTGGTCTCAGCACGAGTGTACTAGTCTGAGGTCATAGATTTTTGTATAAAGTCTATAAGATCATAGATTTTTGTAGTATAATCCCAACTCCCAAGTACGCACGAAATAAATTTGAGAAGGATGTTTTGAAAATAAAAGAATAGACTTTTACTTCAAGTTGAAGTATATTTGTAAAATAATATTTTTTAAGCTTATAAAGTCTGGAAAAAAATATCTTCATTCTAAACAGTGTAGTTTCCTATCAATCCAAATTCACATGACCTCTAATCTTTCAAACTAAAATTATTTAGTTATAAAATATGGGCTTCTCATCTTAATGGGTGACCCAGATTTAATTCTTTTTAAAAATAAAATAAGAAAGATTTAAAATGAGTTAAGATTCGCAAAGTTCTCTGTCCTTTCGTATGAGTCCAACATAAACACATTTTCACAATCCTGCAGCACAAAACAAACATACCCAAAAGTTCGTCTAAACAATCAAAGTCATTAATTTATTAGGACAAAATACAAACTAAATCACTATAGTGCTGAAATTATATCATCCCACACCACATTCTTTTTTGCCTCAACTTCCCAAAAAAAAAGCACAATGAATATTAAAACACATTTGTGTTTTAATATGATAAAGTATATTCAGCCTAAAGATACAGCAAAGTCTTGCCATAGAGTTCAGTTGACAAATAAATATCAAAGTGAAACTATGTCAGCCTATAATGGGGTTTAATAGTACAATTGGTATACATACACCCAAAAAATAAATACCTCATAATGCGTGAAAATGCTGGGACTTGCAATGAATATGTCAGCAGTTGAAATTCATCACAAAGTTTCATTTCCAGATGCTCTATTGTCACCATCATCCTTCACCAAAAGAGGAACTCTAACACCAAGTTCTCTAAGTCGATCAACTATGCCGTAAAGAAACTGAAATGTAAGAATTGATTGTTTGTTAAGCTCATCTCTCACCTCCGGGTGAATCCTAAACCACTCGCCCAACATTTTATGCACGTGTGAACGAATCATTCTCCAAGGCACAGGATACTTTTCACACAGCTTTAAGTAATCTACCACCAACTCAGCTTGATCCAGTTTCCCATCTTTGCACCTTTCTTCATCACCCAACCCCCATTCAGTGGTTCGATATCCAGCAAACAGAGCAGGATTCTCAAGGAGAGGCTCAGCTGAAAGAACCCCTTCAACCCCAGTTTCTTGCAAACATTGCCTCACGTCTTCCATATGCCTTATATTACCATTAGCAAGAACAGGAATCCTAACGGCCTCTCTAACAGCCTTGATTACTTTCCAGTTAGCCCGAAACTTTTTCCCATCTTTTTCATCTCTTGTTCTTCCATGTACAGCTAAAAGTGCACAGCCTGCCTCCTCCAACATTTTAGCATAGTTTATCGTATCTTTCAAATCAGGGAAAATTCGAATTTTACATGACACGGGGGTGTGGAGGTTTGTAGCCAATTTTTCAACCAGTGATTTGACTACAGGAAGTTTATCCATGAGGAAAGCTCCGTAATTCCCTCGTCTAGCTATACGCTGTGGACACCTATAATAAACCAAAACAAGGCCAAGATGAGTTTCATTCTAACAAATCTCGAAGATATGCACAGAATTTGTATGAGATGATTATAATTATAGGGGAAAAAAAAACCAGGTGAGTTAGCTCACCTGGTCACCAGGCTCCTCATTTGAGTGAGTAAGGGTTCGATTCCCTTTGGGAACGAATTAGGAGGGAGATATAAGGTTGGACTTGGAGATTTGGGTGTGTAAGGAGACTTGGTGTACTAACTACTAACAACTAACATTTACCGATCAAAATAAAAAATTATAGGGAAAAAAAACTAAGTATCACAAATTTATACATAAGTATCAAATATGCCTTATGCAAGATTTCCTATATTCAAGAAATGCTAGCTAACAATTGGCTGAGGTGTTCGCAAAATAAACAATTATATTCATGTTCCAGGAATTATTCCTTTTCTCTCAAATGTATGCCTTGGAATGTATATCAAGCCGAAGGTGCAACCTGTAGAGTCTACCTATCCCACTAGTAAATTGTGATAATGAACACCAAAAGTACCTTTTACTTTAGCTTTACAACAACTTACACAAAAGTTTTGACATGTGTACTTTGGTGGAAAGAAATTAGTCAAGTTCTCTTAAATAGTGTGTTGTCACCAGAAAAAGGAAAACTTCTACATGAATATGGCGAGTACAAAAAAAGGGAAGCAAAATTGCCACCAATTTCAAAACTTCTGCAAAAATGCTACCCACACGGCTCTGCGCGACACTTTTTGCTTTATATGCGAACTACGGGTGACCCATGAAATAATAGGCATGGCATTTTTAAAAGTTCCCTAAACAAATTTCCTATATCATACATAGAATTCATTAAAGGGTATACTAAAGAACCCATAAATATTAACATCAGTACTTTTTTATGTCACTCAGATGGGCTGAAATATAATAATGTTTAAGGAAGACACACTAGCAAGCGCTTATAATAATAGTTGCAGTACAACAAATTTTCGTTTAGCTGTTTGTTTTAGAGAATTTATTTCTTAAAATAGGAAGGAAACTGCATAATTCAAAATCTATGAATATGATACAGCAGAGGTAATTAGAAGACTCTCAAGATTGCAGAACACAGGTCTTATCCAAAGCGAATACAAATATCAACAAATACATTAGCAGCAGCACCTGATAAGGGATCCACTGTTTGCAAAGATTGTGTGGGCTGAGGAGGAGTTAAAATTTATAAAGTAGTGGACTTCTACAGTGGAAATGAAATGGATTTGGAGTACAACAGCTAGTTTGGATCTATTGAATTGATCAGATTTTGTAGATTAAAACATTGTAAGTGTTTCCATTTCTAATTCTCGAGTTTTAATTCCCTCTCCAAGAGGAACCACCAACCAAGAACAATATTCTAAATCAAGAACTCATTACTCAATAATGTCAAAACTAACTCACTCATCATACCATTGAATGCAACTGCTTAACAATCTAAGTAAACAAAATGGTTGGAAAAAGTATCGCAAATCAATTACCCAAAATTAATATCGACATAGTCGCAGTAATCCTGAACTTTCCTTGCTGCCTCCAGTAAAAGATCCGGATCATTCGCGCAGAATTGCACAAACAACGGCCTATCTTCCTGCAGCTTCCGGCAATAGTTCCATAAACAAACAATCAACTATTGAATTATAAATCAAAAAGCATGTCAGACTGAACAATACCTTACAGGTGGTGAATTCTTGGGCACGATATTTCTCGTTTTCGCAGAACATTCTGGAGTGAAGCATTGGCGTGTACGCGGCTTCGGCGCCGTATTTCCGACAGAGCAACCGGAAAGGGAGCTCGGAATTGTCGACCATGGGAGCGACGATGAGTTTGGGACTGCCCAGCCTTTTCCAGTGGGCCCAGGCCCTCTCGATGCGGGCCTCTCCGGTCAGGTACCCATTTGGCGCGCCCAAAGGGGCGACTGGCGGCTCGGAGGGTGAATTCATAGTCTCCGAAGAGCAAAGGAAGTCGTCGTTGCCATTTTCGCCATCAGTTAGCAGAGTTTGTGAGTGAAGGTGTTGGGTTTGGGCGGCCATGAATGGATCCGGATTGAGATATGAGTTGAACTGCAGCGTTGTGAGTCGAAGAAGAGAGGGAAATGGTTTGAATCTCAACAAAGGGGCCATGTAACGGCGGCGGAGAGTCGAGCCATCTCCAGATATGTTTCTGGGGTTGCCTGAGGGGATGGCCCTGATTTGATCTGAGGTACAAGGAAGTTGGTAATTAGGGTTTTAGCCCCGACCCCCAAATGAATGCAATCTTTTGAGTAATGAGGGGGATAGAAATATCGCGTCTGGGGCACTTGTTTTAAATTTATTGTGGATAATTTATTTTTTATTCTTATATATGAAAATTTATGTTTATTGTGGATAATTTTAAAATAAGTTGACAAAAAGAAAGTTGTTGATTATGATACGAGGGATTGATTGAGGAAGGTGAATAAAATATGAGAGGAGGATAATGATTATCTTATTTAAGAGAAAAATTAATGTTGTATACTTCATTTATTCTCATTACCTATTATAATTACTGTAGGCAATTAAAATTAATTGCCGAAATAAAAAAATAACATGCAGAAATTACATGTTAAAATAATTTATTATTGAAAGTTTGAATAAATTTAATTCCTAATTAATAAATTCAGTTGGACCTTAAAAAGCCTAATAAATCAAAGTGAGCCTCAAAAGCCTAATAAATTGAATTGGGCCTTAAAAGCCTAATAAATTCAATTGGGCTTCTACAAATCCAATTAAATGTTTTGGGCCTCTAAAGTCCAATTAACTATTTTGAATTTTTTTAAAGTCATGAAACTCAATCTTTAAAAGCTCAATAAATCAAATCTTCATAAATATATTTGAAGATTATCAAATCTGAGATATTTTGGGAATATCCCCAAATAATATCTTTTGGCCCATCAAATTTAGTCCATAAATCTAAAATTCTACACCTATAAATAGGGTCTCATTCTAGTCATTTTCATTTACAACATCCACAACAAGGAGTCAAGAAGATCAGAGCTTAGAGAGAAGCATCAAGATTCAAGTTCTTCATCAACAAAGCGTTTTGATCGGGGATCACGGTGTGAAGCCTCCGGTCAACGTTCTTCATCAACATCAGTGTTTGATTAAAGAAACACGGCACGAAGCCCCTCCAATCAACGTCATCCATACTTCCTCAACGGCGATCATCACCAATCACCTACGACGACATCAGCATAGAGAGTCCAAAGTTGAACACTCAACAAAGTCCTTCTATAAGGGAATATTAATTTGAAATAAGGCTTAACGCCCTCAAATTAATATCAACTTCAACATCAACTCCGGACCAGCTCCGATATATATCAACAAAGTCCTTCCGACAAGGCAACGTTAATTCGAAACAAGGTTCAACGCCCTCGAATTAACGTCCAACTCCAAAGTCAACTTCGGACCCAACTCCGAGAAATCTGCAAATCAAGTCAAGACCAAGTCAAGACTCGAAGAGAAGAATCAGAGGATCGAATAGAAATTGGACCTATACAATCGCTCGATACCTTTAAATTCAAATAAAAATTCTTTGTAATTTCAATTTTCGCAATATTAATAAAAAGATATTATTTTTTTGTGAAAAATTTGCAGGTTACAATTACTATACATTTATCCTCACTCCCTTATCATTGAAGAATTTTCATATCAAGTGTTCCTAACAATCCTCCAAAATAGAGGATACTCTTGGATTCAGAGTATTTCACCTCTCCAACAATATTCTAAAAATCATATGGAGAATGAAGGATCATCCAAAATCCTCTATATTTGGCGTATTTCATCCTTATTTTGGAGGATTATTTTAATTACAATATTGTCATTTTCTTTAGAGTGCTGTTGTTGGAGAAGATTTTTGATAATATGGTTTTAGTAATATATAGTATTGTTGTTGGAGAAGATTTTTGATATAGAGGATTCTATCCTTCATTTTGAAGGATAGAATACTTCAAAATAAAGGACATTATTGGAGATGCCATAAGCAGATAAATAATAAAACGGAGGAAGTATTAATTTTGAACTATTAATTCGAAAATTAATTTAAACTCTTTAAATTAAAATAATAATTTAAATTAATATTTATTTAATTTATATACATACAATCATTTAATTGGTTAGTGATTGTAAACACACCCGAACTAAATAATGGATATATTATTATTTTTATATCAATAATGGTATATATATGTATAACAGTACATAATAGACTTAGTTCATGTGAAATTGGTTTAAAAGAGTCCTAGTCAACCAGAAGAGCCTGTTTAGCGTTTCTTACATTCAATCCGAAACGGGCCAACCCGTACATATTTTCCTACCTTCTCTCCGGTCTCCACTCTGCTACTACCCTAGGTCACGCCCGCCGTCGAATCTCTACTTCAATGGACGATCTCTCAGCCCATTACGCTCCCCGAATCCACCATCCCTATTACCAACCACCTCCGCCGCCGCCTCCTCCGGGGACGCTACATCAGCCCCCGACCGTCTTTGCCCACGTTCAACCCCAAATCGTTGCATACGCTTCCCCAATATATCCTCAGTCATCACATGACCAGGTTCGAACGCTCTTCGTTTAAAGAGTTTTATTATTTTCCAACGCCATGATCATTTAATTTGTACCGTATTAAAAATAAAATCACAATATGATCTCTTTATTGATGTTTTCTTATTTTTTTCAAAGATATTGTTTTAATATTTAAAGTGATATAATAATTATATTTGATAAAATTTTGAGTTCAGTCCATATGAATTACATTGGCTTTATATTTGTACTATAAATTAAAATTTTGTACTGCCAAACAATTTTCATAAGACCAAAATTGAAGACATGCTATCCTAAAAAAATTTAAAATTATAGGATTAATGTCAAAAGAATAAAATTTTAAGGATTAATATCAAGAATATTTCATATTTACAGAACCAATATCATCACTATTATATCATAAAATTTTATTTTTTAATATTCTATTTTAATTATATATTTTTTGTCTTTTGTGATGTATTCTATAATGTTAACCTCATTAAATAAAATATAAAATCTATATGTCTATGTAATTCAATAGTATCTATGCTTTATAATTTTTGTTGAAAATATTTATTTTATCTATATTTTATAGTATGATTTTTTTTTGTGTATTTACATTTTAGCATTTTACTATACTATTAATAATAACCACCTTTTTTATTTATTTTGATTTAGTAAATATTACTTTTTAAATATTATATATTTGTGATTTGCCATTAATTTCTAAATAAACATTTAATTTTTTGGATATTCCATAATTTGGTTTAACTTCTTTCTTTTTTTTTTTTTGTTATAAAAGGGGTGTGAAATTATTCATTTACGTTAATTGCAAAAATTGTTTTGATTTCTCACAACTTGGAATTGTCTTTAAAAACATATATTTACAAGGTAATTTAGTTTTTTTTTTATCTCAAAATCTGGTAGTTTAATTTATGTTTTAAATTAACTTCATGTTTATATTCTTATATATTTTTTAAGAACATGCACATTCTTTTATTAATTAAATATATGCACACTCTTTTTTTTATATAATTTTTTTTCTATCTAATATCTATGTGTCTTTTTTAATTATGTGTTCCTTTTTGTTTTTTATATTGGAATTAATTGTTTACAGTGCTAAATTTATTTCTAATATATTGTATGTGTCATGTTTGATATTTTATAGATATTTTTATGTGTACATAAACATTGTATAGTTACGTTTTTATAGTCTGAAATCATAATTTTTATATACTAAAAATCGACATGTGAACTATGATGATATTGTTGGGGAATTAAACGCGGATCTATTCGAGATTTATGCTAAATACAAATTTAAGCCTACAATCAATATCATGATTTAAACATAATTAAATCAAATAATTGTATACCCAACAACAGGCTTTGCATGCAAAACATATGAACAAATATAATCACATAAAGCCCTAAACATGCGGAACTAAAGGATTTAGTGAATTATACCTCCTGGAGAAAAGGCAGTTTCTGAGACAAAAGACGTCCTTTGTTTCCTTGGTGAAAGGCACTTTCTGAGACAAAAGGAGTCCTTCTTGATATTTCTCAACCTGATAATCCCAACAGCCTTCTCAAGTATTCCCTTATCCTTATTCGTACACCCGGTGGGAGGCCACAAGAATAATCACAACACAAGGAAGAAAATAATTTTGTTGCCCACAAGACTGTGATTTTCGAAAATAATCACCAAGAAAAGTAGTAGTATGAAGTCTTGTATCATCTCATATTTATAATGAGAATACAAGATCTTGAATATCTTGAATATCAAATATTTCAAATCTTGATTATCATGAATATCAAATATTCTAATCTTGATAATCTTGAATATCAAATATTCAATTCTTGATATTCTTAATCCAAGAAATTTCAAAAAAATACAATTCATATATTAATCCAATGAGATCTTGATTTTATTAGATATTCTTGTATCCTAGATACATATCTATTTTTCATAAAATCTCTCATGAAATTAATATATCATATTTTTCAAAAAAAATCAACACTTAATGGGCCCAAAATATTTATTTTATTTTAATCACCTTGTCAATTGTTGGACATTTAATTGGGCTATTTGAGGGGCCTTTAGGAGAATTAAGATTGGACCTCTCAATGGGCCTTGAATTCTAACATTGAGTCTAATGTCATTCAACTCATTAACATTAATCTCACTCCACTATAGGATTAATGTTGCACTATCCATCTTAACCCATATTACAATCATATGGCTCCCAGTCATTATTTCCCGTGTTTAAGATTCTCTTGTCCATTAATTAATCAAGCCACTGAACGCTTTAATTAATTTAACATCTTATCCTTGGAGTAAGGACAGCTCTTCTTTATCATCATACCGGAAACAAATTCCACTTGCAAGATTTAGTATGACGAACGTTTAGAGCCCACCAAGGGGACTAATCATGCAAGACTCTCCAAGCACACGTTCCTCTGTATTAAATCTTAGCAACTGTCATGTTCTCAATGGCGTCACCCAAGATGCGAAGTATTGAGTCTTATTGACTCTCTACCCATAACAAAATAAAGTGCCACGCACGGATCACACACAGTCCTATTTAAGGGACAGAGGTTTAGAAATAAACGACCACTGAGGTCTAATTCTTCATCCCATAAATTAGTACGAAAGAATTACCTCTATGTAGGTCCTCTTCAATGCATCATCATGCACTAGTACAATCCCTTGGTCAAGATAAGCCAATCTGGGATCTACACATCAATCGTTTACCAATGGGGTGTTCAAATCCCATCTAGGTTGTGAATTTAGTACTTGTTACAAGAAACTGATAATGTGATCTTGCTGTGAGTTATCCGGGGATCACCACATTTATCTATAGTGTAACTTGTACTATTATATGAACGGATTGCAATAAATAAATAACATTCATATTTATCTAAAGCACAGTGATAAAAGATTTATTTCAGATAAAATTCAAAGATTCAGTTTAGTTATACAAAGTAAAAGCATACTTTCTAGGGAGAAAGGCGCTTGCCAATGCGTAGCCAAAAGATTCATGTGAACTTATCTTTTGGCCAATCTGATAGGGAGAAAGAATCTTGCCAATGCGTAGCCAAAAGACTTCACAAACAAATAAATCATGAAGGCCAAATAATTCAATTTTATTATCTAGAATAAAATATCAAATTATATTTAAAACATACTTAGTAATTTTCGGAGTTGAGATTTTTCATCACGATATTCATGCAATCAAATATTTAATCAAATTAAACAAATAAAGCATGCATCAAAACAAATTAAACAAATTGGCACGTTATATCCAATTGTCATGGTTTAATTTCTCATTTTGACTACGAGATATCGTAATCACCGTTCGTCTTCAAGCTTTATCGTCCGTCTCGATAAGCTCCCACTCGACCGCAACAAAATTTCACCAACTTTGTCTCCGGGCCTTAAAATCTCCATTTTTCGTCTTCGATATCGGTTACAATTTATTTATAAAAATAAATAAATAAACCTATCGCCTAGACTAGTCTATTACATAAAAACATCCTAGTCTACCCGTGGATTTTCTCACGGGAAAAACGATCCGAACAAATCGGATTTTAAAACCGCATCATCATACATGCATGCATAAATAAATATTAAATACCATGACAATTGGATACCTGCAAAAAAGATCTAGCAATTCTACTATCCAATTTTCAAATTTAATATTAAAACACTTAAATTACAATTTAACGTACAGAGCCCGAAACCGGCTCTGATACCAGTTGTTGGGGAATTAAATGCGGATCTATTCGGGATTTACGCTAAATACAAATTTAAGCCTACAACTAATATCATGATTTAAACATAATTAAATCAAATAATTGTATACCCAACAACAGGCTTTGCATGCAAAACATATGAACAAATATAATCACATAAAACCCTAAACATGCGAAACTAAGGGATTTAGTGAATTATACCTCCTGGAGAAAAGACAGTTTAGAGACAAAAGGCGTCCTTTGTTTCCTTGGTGAAAGACATTTTCTGAGACAAAAGGCGTCCTTCTTGATATTTCTCAACCTGATAATCCCAACAGCCTTCTCAAGTATTCCCTTATCCTTATTCGTACACCCGTTGGGAGGCCACACGAATAATCACAACACAAGGAAGAAAATAATTTTGTTGCCCACAAGACTGTGACTTTCGAAAATAATCACAAAAAAAAGTAGTAGTATGAAGTCTTGTATCATCTCATATTTATAATGAGAATACAAGATCTTGAATATCTTGAATATCAAATATTTCAAATCTTGATTATCATGAATATCAAATATTCTAATCTTGATAATCTTGAATATCAAATATTCAATTCTTGATATTCTTAATCCAAGAATTTTTAAAAAAATACAATTCATATATTAATCCAATGAGATCTTGATTTTTAGATATTCTTGTATCCTAGATACATATCTATTTTTCATAAAATCTCTCATGAAATTAATGAGCAACACTTGTGTAGAAATTTCTACCGTAGAAATATCCATTTTTGAAAAATTCGCGGATCTAAACCGGGTCGGGTCAGATTTGGACAATTTTTTCCAAAATTCGCGCAACTTGTAGTTCCAGGTTTTTTCGCTCCCAGGTATGTTACAATTTGGGCAAAAAAACAAGTTACAATTAGGCAAAATCTATGTTACAAGTTCTTAAAAAATTAATTTTTTGTACTTTTCAAGTAACTATAAAGAAAATATGTATTTCTGCAAGTATAAATATGTGTTACTTAATTTATTTTTTATTTTCTTTGTTGATTTATGTTAATAATATGTTTTTTCGCTCCCAGGTATGTTACAATTTGGGCAGAGACGTGTTACAATTAGGCAAAATATGTGTTACAAGTTCTTAAAAAATTAATTTTTTGTACTTTTCAAGTACCTATAAAGAAAATATGTATTTCTGCAAGTATAAATATGTGTTACTTAATTTATTTTTTATTCTCTTTGTTAATTTATGTTAATAATATGTTATTAATGTACTTAATACATCATTTAATACCTTATATATGTTATATAAAATATAATATATATTTTTATAAGGATAAATAAATGTTTGTGCATACAGTAACACATATTTTATATTGCAGTAACACACATTTACTCTAATTGTAACACACATTTGCAGTAACACACATTTACTCTAATTGTAACATACATTTGCAGTAACACACATTTACTCTAATTGTAACACACATTTACTCTAGATGTAACACACATTTGCAGTAACACAAATTTACTCCAATTGTAACATAAATTTACAGTAATACATATTTACTCTAATTGTAACACATATTTGTTCCTCAATTTGTGTTATTATATGAGCATATATGTGTTACTATAGGATAAAATGTATTTTTATTAAGAATAAATATGTGTTACACATACAATGTAACATATACATGTTTTACATTACATGAAAAATATTTACTTCTATAAAAATAAATGAATATGTGTAGAAAACAACATTTAATCTGGTTGTAACACACGATTTGCCTTAAAGCAACATGCATTTACCCCGACTGTTACATACCTGGGAGCGAAAATCACTATATGCGCGAATTTTAGGAAAAAATACTCAAATTCGGCCCGACCCGGTTTAGATCCGCGAATTTTCGAAAATGGATATTTATACGGATCTTTGACCCGTAGAAATTTCTATTTGAGTGTTTGCCGAAATTAATATATCATATTTTTCAAAAAAATCAACACTTAATGGGCCCAAAATATTTATTTTATTTTAATCACCTTGTCAATTGTTGGACATTTAATTGGGCTACTTGAAGGGCCTTTAGGAGAATTAAGATTGGACCTCCCAATGGGACTTGAATTCTAACATTGAGCCCAATGTCATTCAACTCATTAACATTAATCTCACTCCACTATAGGATTAATGTTGCACTATCCATCTTAACCCATATTACAATCATATGGCTCCCAGTCATTATTTCCCGTGTTTAAAAATCTCTTGTCCGTTAATTAATCAAGCCACTGAACGCTTTAATTAATTTAACATCTTATCCTTGGAGTAAGGACAACTCTTCTTTATCATCATACCGGAAACAAATTCCACTTGCAAGATTTAGTATGACGAACGTTTAGAGCCCACCAAGGGGACTAATCATGCAAAACTCTCCAAGCACACGTTCCTCTGTATTAAATCTTAGCAACTGTCATGTTCTCAATGGCGTCACCCAAAATGCGAAGTATTGAGTCTTATTGACTCTCTACCCATAACAAAATAAAGTGCCACGCACGGATCACACACAGTCTTATTTAAGGGACAGAGGTTTAGAAATAAACGACCACTGAGGTCTAATTCTTCATCCCATAAATCAGTACGGAAGAATTACCTCTCTGTAGGTCCTCTTCAATGCATCATCATGCACTAGTGCAATCCCTTGGTCAAGATAAGCCAATCTGGGATCTACACATCAACTGTTTACCAATGGGGTGTTCAAATCCCATCTAGGTTGTGAATTTAGTACTTGTTACAAGAAACTGATAATGTGATCTTGCTGTGAGTTATCCGGGGATCACCACATTTATCTATAGTGTAACTTGTACTATTATATGAACGGATTGAAATAAATAAATAACATTCATATTTATCTAAAGCACAGTGATAAAAGATTTATTTCAGATAAAGCTCAAAGATTCAGTTTAGTTATACAAAGTAAAAGCATACTTTCTAGTATAACCCTAGCCAGGTTTCAGGCTCTATACGTTAAATTGTAATTTAAGTGTTTAATATTAAATTTGAAAATTGGATAGTAGAATTGCTAGATCTTTTTTGCAGGTATCCAATTGTCATGGTATTTAATATTTTTTTATGCATGCATGTATGATGATGCGGTTTTAAAATCCGATTCGTTCGGATCATTTTTTTCCCATGAGAAAATCCACGGGTAGACTAGGATATTTTTATGTAATAGACTAGTCTAGACGATAGGTTTATTTATTTTTGTAAATAAATTGTAACCGATATCGAAGACGAAGAACAGAGATTTTAAGGCCCGGAGACAAAGTTGGTGAAATTTTGTTGCGGTCGAGTGGAAGCTTGAAGACGAAAGATGATTACGATATCTCGTAGTCAAAACGAGAAATTAAACCATGACAGTTGGATATAATGTGCCAATTTGTTTAATTTGTTTTGATGCATGCTTTATTTATTTAATTTGATTAAATATTTTTATTGCATGAATATCGTGATGAAAAATCTCAACTCCGAAAATTAGTAAGTATGTTTTAAATATAATTCGGTATTTAATCTCAAAAAAATACATAACATAAATCGGCCGACATCTTAAAACAGTTCACATAAGTCACGATGAGTGTGGACGTTTATGCAAACACATTTAAGCAAGTTACAAACAAGAATAGTTACAAACTTTTAATTTCAAAAATTAATAGTCGGCTCCCACTTGACCATATAAAATCGGTAGGGACTCCGATGGGGAGTAATAAAATGCCAATTTTATACCTAAGTATTAACCATGATTAAATACAGGATTATCACTTCATTTTGAGCAAGCCACTCGATGGGAGGGTCAATACCACCACTAATAATAATCCACAATCATCCTTTTGGGAATTTGTTCATGTGAACTTATCTTTTGGCCTATCCGATAGGGAGAGAGGCGCTTGCCAATGCGTAGCCAAAAGACTTCACAAACAAATAAATCATGGAGATCAAATAATTCAATTTATTATCTAACATATCTATGTACTACACATTAAGATATAAACAAATATAATCACATAAAGCCCTAAACATGCGGAACTAAGGGATTTAGTGAATTATACCTCCTGGAGAAAAGACAGTTTATGAGACAAAAAGCGTCCTTTGTTTCCTTGGTGAAAGACACTTTCTGAGACAAAAGGCGTCCTTCTTGATATTTCTCAACCTGATAATCCCAACAGCCTTCTCAAGTATTCCCTTGTCCTTATTCGTACACCCGGTAGGAGGCCACACGAATAATCACAACACTAGGAAAGAAAAATATTTGTTGCCCAAGAGACCTTAAATTTTCGAAAATTTAAGCCTTGATATTATGATCATGAAGTCTTGTATCATCTCATATTTATAGTGAGAATACAAGATCCTGAATATCTTGAATATCTAATATTTCAAATCTTGATTATCATGAATATCAAATATTCTAATCTTGATAATCTTGAACACTAAATATTCAATTCTTGATATTTTTTTTCATACATAATTTTCAAAAATTTACACCATATATTTTAATTAAATGAGATCTTGATTTTATTAGATATTCTTGTATCCAAGATACATATCTATTTTCCATAAAATCTCTCATTAATATAATATACAATTATTTTTGAAAAAATATAAAATTAAATGGGCCCAAAATATTTCTTTTATTTTAATCACCTTGTCAATTGTTGGACATTTTATTGGGCTACTTGAGGGGCCTTTAGGAAAATTAAGATTGGACCTCCTAATGGGCCTTGAATTCTAACATTGAGCCCAATGCCATTCAACCCATTAACATTAATCACACTCCACTATAGAATTAATGTTGCACTATCCATCTTAACCCATATTACAATCATATGGCTCCCGGTCATTATTTCCCGTGTTTAAGATTCTCTTGTCCGTTAATTAATCAAGCCACTGAACGCTTTAATTAATTTAACATCTTAACCTTGGAGTAAGGACAGCTCTTCTTTATCATCATACCGAAAACAAATTCCACTTGCAAGATTTAGCATGACGAACGTTTAGAGCCCACCAAGGGGACTAATCATGCAAGACTTTCCAAGCACACGTTCCTCTGTATTAAATCTTAGCAACTGTCATGTTCTCAATGACTTCACCCAAGATGCAAAGTATTGAGTCTTATTGACTCTCTACCCATAACAAAATGAAGTGCCACGCACTGATCACACACAGTCCTATTTAAGGGACAGAGGTTTAGAAATAAACGACCACTGAGGTCTAATTATTCATCTCATAAATCAGTATGGAAGAATTACCTCTCTGTAGGTCCTTTTCAATGCATCATCATGCACTAGTGCAATCCCTTTGTCAAGATAAGTCAATCTGGGATCTACACATCAACTGTTTACCAATGGGGTGTTCAAATCCTATATAGGCTGTGAATTTAGTACTTGTTACAAGAAACTGATAATGTGATCTTGCTGTGAGTTATCTGGGGATCACCACATTTATCTATAGTGTAACTTGTACTATTATATGAATGGATTGCAATAAATAAATAACATTCATATTTATCTAAAGCACAGTGATAAAAGATTTATTTCATATAAAGCTCAAAGATTCAGTTTAGTTATACAAAGTAAAAGCATACTTTCTAGTATAACCCTAACAATTCTTCGTCTTCGATATTGGTTACAATTTATTTACAAAAATAAATAAACCTATCGTCTAGACTAGTCTATTACATAAAAATATCCTTGTCTACCCGTGGATTTTCTCACTGGAAAAACGATCTGAAACCGAACACCTAGGAAGAGAATAAATTCATATGTATGTGAACTTTTTCATTAAAAGCACAAAAGTGAGTGATGTTCTAGAAACTCATTTAAACAAAATGCGATGAAGATTGATTAAATTAATATATTATAGGGGTAGACTTACTTCAAGAACAACTATACATATTCTGTCTCTTTCACTTCCTGAAGAGTGGAAATGGTCAGTGGATGGTTTGTATCAAGAGATTTTAGCGGAAGTAAGTGATTATGATTTGAACTAATTCCAATACGAAGTTCATTTATTCATTTTGTGATTTTTTAAAGATAAGAGAACACCAGGAGAGAAAAGAGATGGAGTTCCTAAGGATCTATTTGAGGAAGAACCAACTGAAGATGGGTCCACTTGATTTGCATATATGTTATGTAAAAAAATGTGTCATTTTGTTAAATATATATATATATATATATATATATAAGGGCACAATAAGTGAATAGAGTTGTTGAATCCATTATTAATGATATTTATTTCTTTTATGTGTTTTACTACTAATCATGTTGTTGAAATTTTTGGATTTAAGAAGATGTTAGTAAATATAAATATAATTAATTTTTATATTAAATTCAATGAATTAAATTTCAAATTTATTTTTATATGTCTACTCTTAATTTAAAATATATATTAATTAATATCCAATTATTTTTCTTGGTCATCTATTTGTATCAGCTTTTAAAGCAGTGATGTTCATAAATTTACAAGACAAGTCAATTCAATATATATTTGAATTTAATGTTGTTAATATTTGTTATGGTTTAAAAATTTTACAATGTCAATATTTAAAATTATGTTATGTCATTAGGTATTAATTTTATTTTTTTATTGTTTGGATTCATTTTTTATTGTTTTCGTATTGAATTTTATGTATATTGTTTAAGTTAAAGTATTTTTTTATTAATTATTGTTAATTGTACGTATCCAACGATATATATAATAATTTTTTGTTATAATAATTTATTTATGGATTTAGTTGTATATATTAAAATTCAAAAATTGATATAATTTTTTTTATTATGTATAGGCTATTTTATTTTTATATTCTTTAAATATGAACAATGATTAGTCATTAATAATATTTATTTTGTCTTTCGTATATTATTAAACATTTCAATAAATTTGATGTGATTATATTATATTTTTAAACTTATTGTTAGTATGTAATAATGGATAGTAATGTATTGGTGTATTTGTTATTTTTGTACTTTATAATATTATGTATCACATTGTGTTTTTAATAAATAATTCTTTTTACAAAAAAGAATTATTTTAATTGGTGTATCTTTATTATTATTTATAATAAAGAGTCTTTGTTTGGTTAAAAATATTTAGTTTGTACTTTTTTAATGTACAAATTATGTATTTTTTTAGATTATAAATAATTATAATTTTTAATTATTTTGGTTAAATGTAGCTTTATGTATATTTATTTAATATAAATTTTTATAACATAATAAAAATTGATTGAATAATTTTGGCGTTTCAATAATTTAATTTATCCATTTTTATCTTCTTCTTCTTTATTTTTGTAAATTTGAGACTTTGGCATTACATAATTTTTGTTAAGTGTTTTTATTCTTTTCTTACTTTTTTTGTTTATTTAAAAAATTTTAATTTATTTTTTGGCCTTTAATTTTTTATTTTGAAACTGACTAATAGATTTTTTGAATTCTTTATTATAGAATGTTAAAAAAATAGTTTAAATCTAAAATTTATTTAAAGAAGAAATATTTAACTTACAATTGTATCGTGTATTAAAATTTTGTCATACTTCTTTTTTTAATTTTATTTTATATGCTTCATATAAGTATTTTTATTTGTATTTTATTGTGGGTAAGTTTCATTTTCTATTAAATTAGTTTTATATTTATTTTATTTCAATATATATATATATATATTCTTTTGATTTTATATAATTATTAGTTTAAATAAAAATATTATATATGTATAATTGTTAATCTTATGTATTAAAAATGATATATATATATATAATAAATTTCTAAATATAATTTATTTTTAGGTATTTTAATTTATTTATGTATTTAATTGTATAGATTAATACACATTAATTAATATAAATTTTATTATTATGTATATGTTATTTTATTTTTATACTCTTTTGACACGTACAATTATTTTATTATATGTTATTTGACACTTACAATTTTATTGACACGTACAAATATCATCACATTAATTTTTATACTCTTTTGACACGTACAATAATTTTATTGAAATAATTGTACGGAAGTAAGTGATTATTTCAATAAAATTAATGTGATGATATTTTATTTTTAAATTTATACTTAGTATGTAATAATGGATAGTATTGTATTTTTTTATACTTTATAAATTTAGTTATCCCATTGTGTTTTTAGTAAATAATAAGTTTTAATTAGTGTACATTTTTTATTTGGAATTATTTCACAGGATAAGATTTTAATTATTTATTTTTTGTATATGTCAGGATTTGATCCAATATTTTTGTTATAAATTAATTTTTTATTTTCATTTACGTTTACAAAAAAATAAAAAATTATAAGATTCAATTTTGAATTGTATCAAGAATTTAGTTTTTCTTTTGGTAATTTATATTTTTATATATTTTTGTTCATTAAAAATTTTTATAATTTGATTTGTGTTTTAAATTATTATGTTCATTGTTGTTTTTATATTAAAATTTTCAATTACATGGATATTAGTTTTTGAATTATTATTTTATATTAAATATATGTACCATTTTTTATATTTAATTGCTTTATTTATCTAATATTTAAGTATATATATTTTTTACAATTACATGTTCCTTTTTGTTTTTATATTAGGATTAGAGATATATTTCTCCTATAACTTTGCACAATTTTAATTTTTTAAATATGTATTACGTATTTCGATTTTTTGTCCTATAAATTCTATTGTTTTTGTTTTTATCTTACTCCTTTTAAAATTTACATAGAAGAGCAATTATCAAAATATATTTTCCAAAAATATTAAAAAAATTCAAATTTAGAGGACTAATATTCCTAAAATAAAATTAAAATGACTGATATAAAAAAATCAATACTTACAGGACCAATATCAACAACATTTAATCCATATGGTAAAAAAAAAATTGAGTCAATTTATGAAATGTTAAATTGTCTGATCCCTTTGCGTAAAAATAATATTTATTTTTAAAATTAATTCTTATAATTTTATTGATATATGCATTTAATCAATTTTTTTGTTAATTTTTATTTTGTTTATAATTTTATAAAATATTTCACACATTTATTGTAAAATACTCCCTTCATCCCAATATATATTTTACATTTTACAATTTTCATCTACCCCACTATATATTTCTCATTTAATTTTTTACCTTTTTTGCAAACTATTATTTACGTTTTTATTATTACTTTCATTACTTTTTATACTATTTTCACTACTTTTTCATTTTTTACGTCATATCACTTATACTTTTTCACTTTTGTCTTAATACATGTTCCAAAAATTAATGAGCAACATACAATGGAACATATGGAGTAGTTATGCAGGAATTTATGAGGAAGTTGCAAAGGTCATATGTCATTAACAATAATCAACTATCATCTTTGGAGAATTTAGAATATATGTCTTTCTAAAATTTTATATTTAGAACTATTATTATTTTGAATGATTTTTTTTAAAGTTGTTCTTTTAAAATTCATTGTAATTGTTTTGGGTAATTTTATAATCTCTTTATTTTGCAGGCAGTGGAAATTCACAATTGTAGATATTACAAATGATCATTCATCTTCAATATTTCGTTATGTTTTTGGAAATGAGAATTATAATTTAAATGAGGAATTGCATCAATATCAACCATCTCATTCTTTTAAAAATGGTAACATTGTATAACTATTTTTATTATTTAAATTTTTCGTAATACATTTTAACATATTAATTTTATAAAATTAATTTTTTTTTCTTTAATTGTGTTTCAGTTTGTGGCACAAGTAGACAAGATACATATGAAAATTATTCTGGAAAATTTTTAATTCCTTCATTTTTGAATAAAGATGATATTCATATACAAGAGTTAAAGATCTATGGAACCAATATTCATTGATGCTCTTCCATCCAATAATAACAGTCAAGATCTGGTTGATTGTGATACTGATGAATTACTTAATTACCATAACCATGTTGATTGTAAGTCCTTTTTAATACCTTTTTATTTTTACTGTATTTAAGATAGTATTAATTATTTTAATTTTATAAGGTATTTATGTATTTCATTTTGATTTTTCAGATGTTGAAAATTGGGATATTGGTGATCCAATTCATCGATGTCAATATTGTGGTGCTATGTTTTGGCTAGATGAACGGTTAAAATCTAAAAAATGTCATGCATCCTAAATTTTCTTTGTGTTGTTTACAAAGAAAAATACAGTTGCCTTTAATGTCCCAACCTCCATTTCTTTTTTGTGATTTGATTTGAGGTCATAATAACAGGAACATACATTTTTTGAAAAAATTTCGTTCATTTAACCATATGTTTTGTTTTACATCTTTAGGTGGAACAATTAATAGAAATTTAAATCGTGGTAATACTTTTCCTATTTTCCGGTTACATGGGCAGAATTATCACAAATTAGGGAGTTTGCTTCCTAATGGTCCAGTTCCACCTGTATTTGCAAAGCTTTACATTTATGATACTGATAATGAGATTTCTAATAGAATTCGATCTGTTAGGTATTATTTTCTAATTTTATTAATTAAAATTTTATCAAAAATAATTTAATTTTAGTTTATTTATTAAACTTTATTTTTTATATTATTATTTTAAGGTCAGAAGATAGATTACACACAATTGAAGCGGGTATTGTATCTGATTTAACGGAGATGTTGGATGAATGTAATGTGTTAATTCAAAGGTTTAGAACTGCAAGAAAATAATTTACTGTCGGACATAGAACAATTACCATGAGGTTAATTGGAAATAGATTCTATGATCCAAGGACACATAATTTACCTACAGTTTCTGAAGTCGTGGCCGTTCTTACTGGTGACCTCGACAATACTACTGGTGTTCGAGATATTATAGTTGAAACTTGCTCCGGGAAATTGCAACGCATAACTGAGTTAACTTCATCTTATCTTGCTTTACAATATTCTCTTATTTTTCCTTTTGGTGAAGATGGATATAGAGAAGATATACCTTTTTCACAGTCTGCGCGGAGGGTTGGACACATGACAAAAATTAGTATAAGAGAGTTTTTTGCTTTTTGTCTTCAAGAAAGAAATGGAGAGCCACCAACGTTACTTTCTTGCAAATGGTTAACTCAACAATTCATTGTGGATGCTTACACTATGGTTGAATCTGCATGGCTTTTGTATATAAAAAATCATCAAAAGGAACTTCAATGTGATATGTACAATGGTCTTCAAGATGCTTATTTACGTGGAGAAAGAGATGCAAGAGTTGTTGACAAACGTATTGTGTTACCACCTTTATTTACTGGAGGCCCTCGATATATGCTGCAGAATTATCAAGATGTTATGGCTATATATCGTTGGACTGGCTACCCACAGTTTTTTATAACAATTATATGCAACTCAAAATGACCAGAAATTGTTCGATGCATGTCATTTAGGGATCAAAATCCTGAAGATCATCCTGATATAATTTGTCGTATATTCAAAGTAAAATTGGATGGATTGATTCGTGATATTCGTCAAGATAAGATTTTTGGTAATGTCAAAGTAGGCACAATTTTTAATTACAATATTTTTTTAGTATTTTTAAATATATATGTTTTAAAAATTTTAAAATCTATATTGTTACTAATATATTTATATTTTTTTCAGTTTTGTATACAATTGAGTTTTAGAAAAGAGGACTCCCTCTTACTCAGATTTTAGTTTTTCTTAAAAAATACAAAGATTCTCCTTCTCCTGATGATATTGATAGGATTATATCTACTGAATTGCCGGACGAAGTTACTGATAAACCATATTTTGAGGCAATTCGTGATTTTATGATGCATGGTCCTTGTGGTCCTACTGTTAAGTACTCTCCCCATGCATGTCTGAAGATGGTGAGTGTACAAAAAAGAAAGATTTTGTTATGGATAATAGATATGTGGTTCCTCATAATAGATATATTCTTTTGAAGTATGACACACATTTCAACGTTGAATGGTGTAATCAATTCAGAGTCATTAAATACTTTTTTAAGTATATCAATAAAGGACATGATCGTGTGATAGTTCTACAGATTCTAATCATTTAACTGATATGATGAGATCAAAATATACTTTGATTATAGGTATATTTTTCAGTGTGAAGCTTTTTGGAGATTATTTGGTTATTAGATCAACTATAGATATCTATCTGTTGAGCGTTTGATGTTTCATCTTCCAGGTGGACAACATGTTATTTTCAGAGATTTGGAGTAATTAAATTCGGTGTTAAACAATCAGTGTAAAAACTAGCATGTTCTTAGCTTGGTTTGTGTTAAACAATTGGTCTGCTAAAGCTGCTAATTTAACATATGTTCAAATTCCTCAGTTTTTTGTTTGGAAGAGAAATTCAAGGATTTGGGAACCTAGACAAAGAGGTTTTACAGTTGGACGTTTTTGTTATGTGCCTCCCGTAGTGGAAAAGTGTATTATTTAAGGATTTTGTTAAATGTTGTTACCAGACCAAAGTGTTTTGAGGACATAAAAACATTTCGAGGCATTTTGTATCCTACATTTCGTGATGCATGTTTTGTCAGATGTTTGTTAGAAAGATGATCAAGAGTATGTTTATGGTTTTGAAGAAGCAAGTGAATGGGCTTCAGCATCTTCAATGAGGTCTTTGTTTGTCACTTTGATCACATCTGGATCTTTAAACAATCCTTGTGACACATGTAATATTTATTGGAAGTTTATGTCAGATGATATCTTATACAAGAGAAGAAAAATATTCCGTTTTCCAGGTATTTTATTTTTTGTGTTGTATATTTTTTTTATTTTTTTACTTTTTCAATTATATTATAATGTAAATGAATTTACTATATTTTTGTTTGCATAAATATATATCGAGATCTAAGTAGCAATTTAAAAATATTTAGTATTATTTCATTACTTTTATAGTATAATAAAATACATTACGTTATATTTTATAAAAAAATGTGTGTATGTATATGTATTTCATGTGATTTTTTTTTATATCTAGCATTCTGTTAAATTTAAGTATAATTTAGTAATTGTATTGTATAATTATTAATTTTAAAATTTTGTTTAAAATTATATTTTGTTATATACTATTATTGTATTTAAGTTAAATAATATTCAATAAATGACAATTTAAATAATTAGATTTTCTAATTTTTTTAATTTTAACTTTATTTTTTTATGTTTGAAGAATTAAGGATGACAGAAAATGAGATTAAAAATTATTGTCCTTTGGGGATTGAAAATATGTTGCGTCCACTTGGAAGGAGTTTACAAAACTTTGAAGGGATGCCTTTGGTTGTTCATGATAACAATTTGACAACACGTAATAGGATGATTTTAAGTGTATTATCTTATAATAAGGTGGAATTGAGAGTGGAGCATGAAGTTTTGCTGAGTAGATTGAATGATGAACAACGGGTTGTTTATGATACAATCATTAAGTCAGTGTTTTCAGATATTGGAAGAGTCTTTTTTGTATATGGTTATGGAGGTACTGGAAAAACTTTTTTGTGGAAAACATTATCTGCAAGACTCTGGTCCGATGGTAAGATAGTTCTAAATGTTGCTTCGAGTGGCATAGCTTCCCTTTTACTTCCTGGTGGACGAACTGCTCATTCCAAATTTTGTATTCCAATAAGTTGTTTGGAAGATTATACATGCAATATTAAACAGGACAACCATTTAGCATAACTTTTAATAAAACACAATCTTATAGTCTGGGATGAAGTACCAATGGTTCATAAGCACTGTATTGAAGCTTTGAATTCTTCATTGAGAGATATTATGTAGTTATGTGAGTCATCACATTCTGTGATACCTTTTGGAGGAAAGACAATTGTCTTTGGTAGTGATTTTCGATAAATTTTACATGTAATTCTAAAAGGGAAGAAACAAGATATAGTACATGCTATCATCAACTCTTTTGATTTATGGAATTCATGTACTGTTTTAAAATTGACAAGGAATATGAGGTTGTAGAATTTGGAATCTGTTGAAGGAAAAGATGAAATGAAATCATTTTCAGAATGGATTCAATCGATTGATGATGGAACTATAGAGTAAAAAATGAATTATGGATCAGATATTGTTATTCCAGATGACATTTTATTGAAATGTGGTGATGATTCAGTTTCGTGTATTATTGATTATGTGTATCCTGATTTTGAGTCTAGGATGTTCGATCACCAATTTTCACAAGACAAAGCTATTCTAGCACCAACTCTGGATTCCATTAGATCTATAAATGATTATATTAGTGGATTAAATGACAGAGAACTCAAAAGATATTTAAGTTGTGATAGTATTTGTAGATCTGATTCGAAATTTGATTCTCTCGCTAATGTTCATACACCCAAATTTTTGAATACTTTGAAGTTTCTTGGAGTTCCTGATCATGACTTAAATCTTCAAGTTGACACACCTATTATGCTATTGAGAAATATTGATCATTCAAGAGGGCTTTGTAATGGAACGAGGTTTATTTTACTGCTTATGTCTAATTTAAATTAAATATTTGTTAACATTTATCATTATAGTATTTTATAAAATTATATTGATATATATATATATATATATCTATTTTTATGCAAGTTGGTAATCACTCGACTGTGCAATAAAGTAATTGAAGCTAAAGTTCCCACTGGTATTACTGTTGGTGAATTAGCTATGATTCCTAGATTGTCATTGACTCATTCAGATCCTAGATTACCATTTAAGTTCACGAGAAGATAATTTATGTTGATTGTTTCTTATGCAATGACTATAAACAAAAGTCAAGGACAATCTTTTTCTCATGTTGGAGTATTCCTTAAAAAACCTGTATTCAGTCATGGTCAGCTGTATGTTGCAATTTCTAGAATTACAAAACGTCATGGTTTAAAAATAATGTTGTGTTATGATAATGACCCTAACAGAAATACAATGAAAAATGTTGTATATCAGGAAGTGTTAAAAAATGTTTACGGTTTCTTAGATGTAATTTTGTTTTGAATTTTCTTATTGTATATATTGTGTTTCTAATGAAATAGTTTTTTTATTTTTTTTATTTTTACTTATGTAAATTATTTAAAATTTATATAACTATACATCAGTGTAATTATTTATAAATAATAATTATTCTCATAAAATTTTTATGAATTTGTTATAAATTAAACTCTATTGATGTATGGTAACAAAGATGAACACTAATTTTAAAATACTATGATGATTTAAATTTGACATCAATTAAAGCAAGTTGTAAATTAACTGTTATCACTGTCTCTAATAAGATGAAAATAATATTGTTTATTAGGTAATAGTTTGAAACTATCTATATTTTTGTTTCACAATAATGGAGTAAAATTATGGGGTGAGAAATTAATTAAATAATTTGGAGTATTATAATTTTTCGGTCGTGAAATCTACTCAAATAACCGAGTGTATTTTTTATTTGTTGTAACATGATTTTTTACATCTTCATTGGTTTAGTGCAATTAAATTTTTTTAGTATATCTTATGTGAAATTCTTCATGTTCTAATTCTGATGGTATTAATTATGAAATAAATGAATTTTTTCCATCCTATAACTTTATTACTTTTATTATCTTTGTTTTGCTAACTTTTATTTATTGATATTTATCCTGTAGGATACATTTTTTTTGTCCAACTGAATTTTAAGTTTTAATTTTAGTTCTATAACTTCACTATTTTTTTGTTTTCTTCATGTTTTATTAGTTTTTTTAGTTTTAGTCCTATAAGTGTTGGTAGATTGCAGGACAAAGATAAAAAAAAAGTAAGTTACAGGATTTATAATCAAAATTTAGATTTA
The DNA here is from genome assembly GCA_026898435.1 of Prunella vulgaris. Taxonomy (NCBI): domain Eukaryota; kingdom Viridiplantae; phylum Streptophyta; class Magnoliopsida; order Lamiales; family Lamiaceae; genus Prunella; species Prunella vulgaris. Next base: position 543,075 of record JAPKLY010000080.1, on the reverse strand, counting down.
AATAAAATAAAATTCAAAAAAAAGTAAAGCTATAGGACTATAATCAAGATTTATAATAGTAAGGATCCATATATAAAAATATATTTAGTTATATGAAAAAAAATATTTTTAATTAAAATAAAAATATATTCTAAATTTATTTTTTATTTTTTAAATAATAAAATATATATACGATTGGCACGGGTAGGTACATAACTAATATATGTATAACAGTACATAATAGACTTAGTTCATGTGAAATTGGTTTAAAAGAGTCCTAGTCAACCAGAAGAGCCCGTTTAGCGTTTCTTACATTCAATCCGAAACGGGCCAACCCGTACATATTTTCCTACCTTCTCTCCGGTCTCCACTCTGCTACTACCCTAGGTCACGCCCGCCGTCGAATCTCTGCTTCAATGGACGATCTCTCAGCCTATTACGCTCCCCCAATCCACCATCCCTATTACCAACCACCTCCGCCGCCGCCGCCTCCGGGGACGCTACATCAGCCCCCGACCGTCGTTGCCCACGTTCAACCCCAAATCGTTGCCTACGCTCCCCCAATATATCCTCAGTCATCACATGACCAGGTTCGAACGCTCTTCGTTGCTGGCCTCCCCGACGACGTAAAACCGCGAGAAATCTACAATCTATTCCGAGAATGCCCAGGATACCAGTCCTCTAACCTCAGACCTCCTACCTCATCCAATAGTCAGGTATATGCAGTGAATTATAGCTTTATTTTGTAAGACCTAGGTTGAATGAGTAGCTTCTTTTTCGGTTTATTGTGTGAAGAAAGGGAACTGCGAGAAATTGGGAAGTCTGTGCTGTTTTGATCAAAATGTCGTTGAATCGACAGTGAATATGTCTGTGGTTCCCGGGTGATGAGTGGATATGAAGTGAAAACAAGAAAAGGAAATTAAGTATTGAGACCATTGGCAGTTCATCTAAGTATGTATATATGACATTGTCTGCTATAGAATTGGTGCCTGTTTATGCAAGCATTGTAATGCCATCTGCAAATAGATTTTGAAAGTTCTATCATAGCTATGAGATCATCTGCAGCTGCATCTATTCAGGCACCACTTTCCTTTGATTTAAAAAAATATTGTTATAGTTATTAATTTTCTTTTTCGGGGAGGGGGCTGGGAGCTGGGTTTCTGTAGAGCATAGAGAGTTCTTAAATATCCCATGCTCAATAGATGATGGCTGTTTCTATACATTTCAATAGCTCTCAGTCTTTGGATCATCATTAAATGTTTGTTATAGACCCTTCGTCCGAATCAGCAGTACATTATATTGCAATATTAGTTTAACCTCCAACAATATGGTTTGTGCTTTTATAGCTTTGATTTGCTAATGTTCTTTTTTATGTATTCTAACTCGGTATCATGATTTCCAGCCATTTGCTTTTGCAACATTTATTGATCAACAATCAGCTGTCATGGCTTTGCACACATTTAATGTAAGATATTCTGTTCTCTCCTAATTCTAGCTGTAACAAAATTTTCTATAGTATACTTCTTTAGTTCTTTTATTGAATTAAAATCTGTGCTGCCATTTGTATTTGCTGATGCACTTATAAAGATAATTTTGCGTTTGATTATGTAGAAACTTTATCTTTATGTTAAAAAAATTAATGCACATACGGAAAATGGGAAAAACATGATTGTTGTTTTTTCTCCTAATCAACAGTTCAACATTTATATAATTAACTTCTCAAAGCATCATCCAGCAGGAATATACTAGAAGTTCTGCAGATTTTGATTTGGAATATGTGGAACTGCATTAGACTGCTGGTACCTATATTTCTACATCATATGTGATATCAAATGAAATGAGTTTCAGAAATTACTTCAATTCGTAGATCATTTCTGTTGATTAATGGTGGAAAAGTATGATTTTTGCACATTGAGTGGTTTAGAATCAGAGACTTTAAAGTGGACCTTATACATAGTTGTTCAATTGTGGAATTTGAGTAGTGAGTTATTTGTTACTAGTGATCCTCCAGATCTAGCAATTTTTCTGGCTAATAATCTTCGTTTTGATCATGATTAGAAAATTATTTCCTGTTTTGCTTAATGATATTCTGGAAATGGGAAATCTTGATTCAGAAAAGTGTGTTACGAACCTAAACATGTAGCTCAGAAAATAGGGACCTAGCTTAGCCCGTATCTGTTAAGTGCCTGCTGAAAAGTGTCCAGAGTTCTCCATTTTGAGATTGGTTTCCGTTGCTGGTAAATAAATGCCTGTATAAAGTATGATTATTAAAGGGATGCACGATACTATTTGAAAAAAAAAATTTATTTCTAAAACTGGCTTAAACCCTAAAGCACACGTATAGTTTTTGCTAAAGCATACATGATTCTTTTGAGCTTGTCAAGAATGATTTCTTTCAGCCAGATGGTCTTTGCTGGTCCATTCTTCAAACGTTGCTAGAGATCTTAAAACAGAGAACTGTTATTATGTTGATAGTTGGTCAAAAGGAAGATCATATTGGAGTATCAGGAATGTGGCCTAGCTTGATCTATGAGCTGTTTTCGAACTCATATAAGAGTCGAGCATAACATCAGATCTGAGATATGTACACTAAATGAAAAGAATCCTTGACTGCAGTCACTTCTAGAAGAGGGAAAAGTACAAATTTCTGAATTCAGCTTGAAATATAGAAGTCCAAGCTCCATATTTTCTCCATAAAGAGTAAAGACTAAGAGTTATATTTGTGATCAGTAGAATCTGTTCTTCCTTTGCATTTTACATGCTCATTAGAAGAGTTTTGAGTGGTAGAGTGTATAAGGGAAACTTGTTTTGCAAGTTGTAGAGGGAGAGTGATGATTCTGACTTTTAAGAGAACTGATTAGATAAGAGAGTTGATTGATTATAACCATTTATCCGATGCAGAAAAGATCTGGCCCAATCCTTTCAGTTTCAGGAAAAAAAGTAAGAAGATCTGCCCCAGTTACACGCCAGAGTTAGTAAAATATAAATTGCTTGCATAACCCATTATCCCCACTATTTCTTGTATGAGTTCTACAGCTGAGAAATAATCTCTAACTATGAGATTATATATGACGCATCACAGGGATTGCGCCTAATTGCCTTTCTTATTTTTGTATAATCTGTTTCCTTGGCTGATGGTTTCCCATATCCGTATCATACACTAGGCAATGATGTATTTGAATAAAGAAGGATCTTAATAAGTGACCGCTTTCTTTCATTTTATTTATGTTTATTTCTTAATTTGCCTTGTCAGGGAATGGTATTTGACCTCGAAAAAGGTTCTACTTTATATATTGATCTTGCGAAATCTAATTCCCGGTCAAAGCGCTTACGACCAGGTATATTTTAACTAGAGCCTGTAATTCCTTATTGGGATGTGTTTCCTATGGTTTGTTTTAGTAACTTCTCAGATGAAATTCTGATCCCACAATCAGATGATGAGATTCAAGGTTCAGAAAAGAGACTAAAAGGACCCGCAGCTTTTTTGAGGAGCGATGATCCTGGTAAGATATTATATTATTCTGTCCATTAATGCCCCGCACATGGAGCTCCCTCTGCCTTAAAAGTCAAATGTAAAAGGCTAGTTTAATTTTTCTGTTCACCTTTTAGTTATATGGTGCTGGTTGAATGGAATTTATCTGATCTATTTGAGGCTCTAGCTAGTTAGTCACATGGAGGACACATTATTCTAAGAGCTCACATTGCACATGTTTGCACGCTTGGGCACTAGCAGGTTTTGGCAGCATTCACACGTCTGGATTGAGTAATTCTGCTTACAGCACGATTGGTTATCCTTCCACACAAAGGTTATATGCGCACTTCTTATGCACACTTATACTACTTGGGAAGTAATTACTTTCCTTGAAGTTACGTTATATGGTTTCTTCTAGCTGGAAAGCTGAGGACCAAGGAAAAGCACTTGCAACTTGTCCTATTCTCCGAAGTTAGAGTACTTTCTTAGTTTGCTATGCTATAATTGAGTCGAATGCTTATTTTCAACCCTTTTTTTTAATGATCCAGCCTGCGAAATGTTGATGGTGGGTTGACTGGGGCTTCTACAAAGACGGTAATATCTGCTACTTGAGTATCTTAACTTATCTTCTTCAAGTGATTCATTGTCTATGTACTTATACCTTGCACTAGATTGTTTCCGGTTTTTACTGCAGTTTGTCAATCATCTTGATTTTTTTATTGATTATTTTATAATGTTGGCTATTGGTTCTAGAAGTTATTTATATGCATAATCAGAAGTCAATTTCTAAAGATGGACCAAAATTAGTTAACTCAACTTTAAGTGGCGCAAATCATTTTTATTTTTAAAATTTGCCTTTAGTTTCTGCCTTTTTTTTCTTCCACAAAAAAGAATGTTTCAAAAACTTCCCTAATATGTTTGAGTAACACTTGGGTGTGCAACTGGTTCATAACTATTATTGTTCAAAGAAAACAACCAATAATATTTTGGAAAACAAAAAATACTCACCAACTAATATTAAATATCATATAAAAATGCACTTGACTTGCACGGTACAACTGGTGCATAGTCAATATATTTAGAACCCTAGTCCAAACTTGTGATTTTGATATCCCCCATCATGTTCGTTTACAATTTCATTCTAGTATTATATCCTGCTCTTCCCTACTACTCGATCTCCTTTATATTTTCCCAAAAATATTTCATTCAACAGATAAGGTTTCACGATATAATAATATAGCATCAATTTACTTCACTAACATTGACGCGACACTGCAGCTACTCCCTGAACTAGCATACTCTAATAAAGAATCATGTGTCTGCTTATGACATTGTACAGACGTTTATTTAAGTGCTTTAATGCTTGTTCTTACTGCAATAACTAGAGTTGACAGTTAGGCATGCCCACTTGAGGAAGTTGGGATGGGGTATTTATAGCTCATGCATAGGGTTGGTATGATATTAGTTTGGTTTCATCTTGAGGTACGATATGCCAAACCAAATTGAATACTCATCTTATCTTATATCTTTTCTTGTTAGTAACATACATTAATTAATGATTTTATAGTATATCTAGTCTTTTTTTTAGACTTTTAGTATAGAAATTTAATCAACTTATTTTCCCTTGTTGATAACATAGAGATGCCAAAAAAATATTCTTTAATTCTGAGCCAAATTTTGGTTTGCTCTACTAAATACCCGTAGTTAAGTCTCAGTGTCAATCTCTTTAGTTCAGTGCAGTTAATGTTCCTACTCGTATAAACTCAGGATCAATGTAGTATTTTAACCCCATAAGATTTCAGCCTATATTAATTAAATTCTTCGAAACAGAAGTTAAAATATACGTGCAAAAGTGTGATGGTTGTCGTTTGAACAAGCCAACGTTGGGTTTTCTTTTGTTTTTTATTGTCTGAAAATGTTTTTTTTTTTTGTTTGTTTTGGGAAATAAAGTACTTTTAGTCCTTTAAGTTACTACTGTTTTAATTTTAGTCCTTGATGGATCGAATATAGTCTGTTCGAGTTTTAGTAACCGGCTATAGAAGGTGAAACATCATGTTGACACTGACGTGACAGTTTGATCTGTCCGCATGGTAGATTTTGATAGGTCAATTGATGTTTCACCTCCTATAGCTAGTAATTGGACTTGATGTCAAAATATTGAAAGTTAAAAGACTAGTTTCAGTTTGTGAAAGTTGAGAGGATTAGAACCGGAATAAGGGTAAACATAATGGGCCAAAAAACTATTTTCTAATTAAAGTTTCACTTATCCACATTTATTTGTCGTGTGGAAACCTACAGAACTCATTTATTTTTGTCGGTTGTCTCACAGCATCAACTCATTTAGATTCCTCAAAAAATTGCAGAACAATCCCCCATGTCCGACAATCTTTGTGGCCAATCTGGGTCCCACCTGCTCAGAGGAAGAGCTGATGCAAGTCTTTTCAAGGTACCTCGATTTTTTTCATGGTAAAATTTTGCAGTAGTCATATAATACAACCTTAAAAAAATGTTACACCAATGGGGGCCTTTTCAATAGATGTCGCGGATTTATAAAATTGAAGATGCAAAGTACCTACGGAGCTCCTGTTGCATTTGTTGACTTTCAGGTATTGCTTTCATTAAAATATACGTACATATGTATGTATGTATATTTTAATCACTCTAGTATATGTAAATATTTGATTTGCCGTGTATATACTCAGGATACTGCCTGCTCAACTGAGGCTCTCTCTCATCTACAAGGCACAATTCTCTACTCCACTACATCTGGCGAAGGGATGCGGCTTGAGTATCCTTTTCGATCTACTAATTAGTCGGCTATTTTCATTTTATAAATTTGCTTTTAGATTTTAAAAAGTGTCCCTTGGCTTTACCAAATTCAACCTTTTGGTCTTTTTACCGACTGTAGCAGGTAAACTTCCTGGTAATCGCACCTGACATTTAACAGGTGATGTCGCTTCACTGAACACCAGGAAGTTTGCATGTTAAATCCGGTATAAGGACATAAAACGAAGTTGATGAAGTTAAGAGACGAATTTCAAAATCGAAAAATTTATGACTAGAATCAAAATGAACTTAGCTATGGACTTAGAAACACACGTACCCTTGCCTAATCTTTTTCTTTATAGAATAGTTTCTTGGTCGATTCTCTTAACCGGAATTCAGATACGCAAAATCGAGAATGGGAATGCGTAGTAAGAGGTCGAGGTAAGAGCGATACACAGCTTAAATGGAGATTAGCCAACAGAAAGCACAATGTGTCGTCAAACGAACTAAGGTCGTAGTGACGAATATGTATCATGAGTACGAGAAAAAGACCAGTTAGGCTTGTCTGTATCTTAATGTGGCGATAATCGTGTTGATTGCCTTGTTATGTCATGGAGTTTAAGGAACACAAGTACAGGAATGATCCTTTACATGTAATCTATAGAATGTGTAACGAAGCAGGATTTCTTTTTTATGTTAATGCGCCATTATTCGTTGCTCCCTCCATTCTATAGGTGTTTTCACATCAATAGGTGCACAATTTAAAAACAAAAGGCAAGGTGATGTGTAAAGTTATATTATTAAAGTAATGAAATTAGTTGGATTGAATTTAAAATTAGGGATAATGCATTTTTTTGTCCTTTAACTTTGATTAACTTTGATTTTTGTCCTGCTAATTTTGGACTTTTGAATTTTATCCTATTAACTTACGAAAAGTTATGTTTTTTATCATGTTACCTGTTATTATAGGTTACTTATCTTGTAAGTCTTATGTGGCAGGTTATTTTTTTTTAAATCACTTAATTAGCGATGTAGCAGCTTATAAACACATGGAGGGGGACCACAACCTATATTTGCATTTAATGATAATTGAAATATTAAAATGGAAATGAGATAAAGTTAAAGGCTAAAAAAAACCAGTACTATATATATCAAAAGAAATTTCTTAAAAAATATAAAATACTATTATTACTTTAATTATTCATATAATTTTTTTTTATTTCAAATTCAAGAAATTTAAATAAAAAATTCAAAAATTCAAAAGTTTGAATTCAAAAAAGTCTAACAATAAATAATTATAGACATATTATTTTGAAAATTGATTTATATGACGAAATTCAAAAGTCTAAAGTTAGCAGGACGAAAATCAAAGTCAATCAAAGTTAAATGACAAAAAAGTGCATTTTCCCTTAAAAGTAATACTCCTTCTGTTCCAAGATAATTTTCACACTTTTCTTATATGGATGTCCCAATTTTTTTTTTCACAAAAAAAAAAAAAAAATCACACTCACAAAAGTTAATCAAGTATACTTTTTATATTTTATTATTTAACTTCACACTCACATACTTCACTTTTTCTTAATATGCGTGCAACCCAACATATGAAAAAAAATATTGGGATGGAGGGAGTAATATTTTATATAAATATGTGAATAGTGTGAGGATGAAATTAAAAATCGTAATTTCCATTTATAGAGTGTGAACAATTGTGAGACGCAAAAAAAAGAAAAATATGTAAATAATTATAGGACGAACAAAGTATTATTATTTCGAATTTTTTTTTATGCGAGACCGTCTCATTATATGAGATTGGAAACAAAAAGGTGATAGAATTATAACAAAAAATGACTATGTTTTTTTTTTAAGAAAAGTGAATTACTTTTAACAAAAATTTTTGAAAAAAATTCGATAATAGGTTTATAGTAGAATTTTTTGACGATGTTTTTAAGAAAAGTAATCAGTAGCGGACTTAGGATTTTGAAAGTAGGGGTACGATACGTAAGTATAACTTTCGATCCTGAAAATTTTGCATACTTTTCTTTTTAAATTTGTCACACAATTTTTTTTTTAAATTTTCATCTTATATATTCTACTCAATATATTTTTTTTTTCTAAATTTATATATTAATAAACACTACAAAATTTTGAGAATTGTAGTATTCAATAAATATTGTCGTATATTTGAGAGGAAGTAAATGATAAGGATAAGAAGACTCACTAACATTGAAAGAATAGTACTTATAAAGGAGAGTTCTTAATTTCTTAATCATGATTTGTCGAATACTGGATTACTCTCGTTTCTTTTAATTCTGTTTTGTATTTTATCTCCTCATTAATTTTCTTAATTAAGCTAGTAATACAAAATAAAAATATTATCATACATATATAAACTTAAATTATACAAAATTTCACATTTACCATTACAATTTAAAAGGAATAATTAACATGGACAAAGTTTGTGTGAGATTGTTTTATAGTATGAGACCGGTCATATTAAAAAATGATAGATTTATAATAAAATGTAACAATATTTTTTAAATACATTTAACAAAAATATTTCACTTTTTAAAAGTAATCATTTTTTAATTAATAAGTTATGCATTTTAAATTATATGTTGATCAAATAGTATTGGTCTCGTATGGTCTCACACAAAACTCTCTCATTAATATGTGTATAAAAAGTAAAATATTTTAAACATGAGATGATATTAAAAAAAAAGAATAAAAGGATATATTAACCCAAAAACTATAAAAGAACTGTTAAAAAAAAATATGTGAATTGATATCAATTAAATATAATGCAGTTAGACAATTAAATACATAAATAAAATTATAAACAATCCATATCTAACTATGAAACTGAACAATCAATTAAAAGCAGAAAAATACATTCACTAAAAAATAGAAAATTCCAAGTTGTTGCACATTATTTCTTTTATATATATATTATAAAGTAGGGGATTTTAATAAAAATATTATTAAATTTTGTTAAAATTCTATTAAGTTTTATAGAATTAGTCTTGTACGAGATCGTCTCATGATAACTTAATAAGATATAAATTGAACATAGTTTATTATCACATTGGTAGAAAATAGATATTAATTTATAGTCTTATGTGATGCAAACAGCCACACATAAATTTTTATTTTTAGTAAATATAGAGTGGATGTCATTCATCGTGTAAACATGTGCTTTTCCTGATTCATAAGATGCATGGAACTTGCCCTAATTAGGATTTGCGGCTATTGTTTTCTTCAACTACTCATTTGACTTTTCACTCTAAACTCAGTAAGTCGTCCTTAATTAGACGTCTTCTAGATTTACCTGATTAATTTACACCAAAATTAACTAATAATTTTGGACGGTTTAGCTGTAGGCCTTTCTATTCATGCTATATAAAATAGAGTATCTCTCTTATGCATCAATTATATCGTGCAATTCAAGTGTATTTTTAAAGAGTTACACTATTAATTATTGAAAAATTACACTGTTAAAAATACACTTTTCAGTAATAACATGTATAACTTTTCAATTATATTTTGTGTAACTTTTTTTAAAAAATAATTAGAGTTACACGGTGCACCTGGTGCATAGAAGACTAATGCTATAAAGTATAAGTCTAAAGCATTGTATTCATTAGAATAACAATTTATTTATAAATAATCATGATCATTTTTTATTGAATAATCACTTTACTTATGTTTAAAAGTATTGTAATTAGAATAATCTTATAATTTAAGTGAATTTTTAAATAGTTATGATTATTTTTTATTGAATTATCACTTCTATTTTAATCGAACAGTTATAATCGTTCAACCGTAATTATGAAATAAAAATAGTTGTGACTGTTTAATGAAAATAAACACAACTATTTAAAAATGCATTTGAATTGCATTATGAATCGGTGCACAAAAAATATTAATAAGATGTGTAATTATGATAATTATAAATATTCGATTAATTTTAAATAGACACTTTTTAAAACTTATTTCACCTTTATATATTAAATTTTGTGTCTTGGTGCACTTGGGTGCATCTCATGCACCATTAATTGAACATCAATTTCAAAATCAATTTGACCAACTCATACTCAAAATTTGATTAGTCAAAATTACAATTAAAATTGGGCATAAATCTCAAGTGCATGCTATGCATTTGGGTGCACTCAAGATTTTATGATATTAATGATATGACTTAATTTTTTTTACTTATATAAATAAATAGACTTCTAAAAATACAAAAATCTCCTATGAACAAATTTCATAAGTGAAATTTGTACTATTATATATATTTATTGATATCATTAAATTTATAAATTAAAAGTACAATATATAATATTATGATATCATTAAATGAATTGCATCAATTTTATACTACAAATAAATTTAACATAAGATATGATCTTTAACAAAATTAAGCCTTATTGTTGCCCCTGTAGTCTGATCAGCTCCCACCAGTACCCACCCTAAATATTTTTCAAATTAAAATAATATCCAAAATAAGACTAAACTGCCCTCATACACACATATATATACATAGCCAAATTTATTCATTTATTAGGAGGACTGAAATTACTTTTAACATGATATCATAAATACTTTTTAATATGATAAAAAAAATTAAATTTATAAATATAAATTTTATATTATAAAATAGTTTATATTATGAAAATAATTTATATAATACCCAGAATTTAACATCCACCTCCTTCACCACCTACTCGAACCCAAACCCCAGATTCAAGAGAGCTTCTGGAAGGTTCATTGTACTTCACCTCGTATTAGTATAAATAAAAGTCCTTGTCTTAAGTTTAGGAATTTAATCAAAAAATTAAAAAAAATGTAAGCATAAAGGCCAACTTAAAATAGAGTAAGTCTCTTATGCACCAGTTACACCGTACAATTCAAGTGTATTTTTAAAAAGTTAAACCATTTATTACTGAAAAGTTACACAAATTATTACTAAAAAGTTACACTATGAAAGATACACTTTTCAGTAATAACATATGTAACTTTTCAGTAGTATTTTGTGTAACCTTTAAAAAATGAACTTAAATTGCACGGTGTAATTGATGCATACAAGACTAATCCCTTAAAATAATTATTATGAATATACTTTTTCCTCAAACTTCTTACTGAATCTTGATTATTAATTTTCTCCTCCTTAAATTGGAGATAGATTATGAAACCATAAAATTATTAATCTATATTCATGAATATAATTTTTTTATTAATTAACGTTTCAGCATCACATTCATCTGTATCAGATTATTTCGTTTAAAAATTTCTATATCATGGGGTTTTTTTTTAGTCGTATATTATGACAGTTACTTAAAGTCTGTTGATATGAATTTAAAATAAAAATGATAATAATTATTTTTAAGAGTTTAATTACTATGGTTAGTGATTATATTATTTTTTTATTTATTCTATTTTTATGATTTCATTTACACATAATAAATAATATCAAACACTACTAATAAAAATTAATTCCGCACTATCATTACCCCAAAACCAAGCAGCCCCTTAATTTTTCTATGGATTTAAGCTAAATATAATTTTCAAACCAATTATAAAATTCATATTATTGTTAATTGATAATTGAATTATATTTGAAAAGTTCTAGATATCGATACTATTATATGTATTTTGTACAATATCTAGATTTGATTAATAAAAGATTATCATATATAACTAAAATAACAAACGTCTTTGATTCCTGAGAATTTATAGAATTTTTTTTTGTGTCTCGCAATTTAATTTAATTAAAAAATAAAATTTAAAAAATAAAAATAGATCAGATCACCTGAATTTTCCGATTTTAATCATTTTTTTTTTGTTTCTGATCAATTTTTTTTCCGATTGAACCTTAAAAATATTTTTTTAGGGAATAACTGGACCTAGAGTGGGTATTATGTGAATAACACTCACGATAAATATTTCGAGCACAACATATTTCATTTCATGCAATAACGCACGGCGTGTAGTGTTACTTTATATACATTGTGGTGTTTGTTTATATACAATGTGCATGGTTCATATGCAATATGATGTTCGTTTACATGCAATGTGATTAAGTTCATTTACTGTGACATGCTATCTATAGTGATTTATATATTGTGTGGTGTTAATTCATATACATTGTGATGTTAGTTCATATACAATATTTAATGTTATTTATCTTTATAACAATAAAATATCAAAATATTACATTTAGAATAAAATATTTGTTCACCATAATATTTACTGTGTATATCATTCACATAATACCATCCCTTGAACCTATGATCAATTCTCGATTCAATGGATTCTCAAAAATACTAATCCAAACACATTCTTATTAAAAAGTGAATAGTTGAAAGTCTGATTGTGTACCAACCTGCATATTTATACTATTATGCATTGTATAGTACAATACATTAAAATACAATTGGAAAATATCCTGCATATTAACATAAAATAAACATATTAATCACTCAGTTCCTCATCACTATTCATAAATTTTTCAGAAAGTTTTACAATGCATAAAGAAAGTTAGTTAATGGTGCAACACATGATTTTTTAGCAATAACATAATCTGAGTTGAGTAGGTTTTAATTTTGGTTGCTGTCTATAATTTTATTGGTGTCACTCTACTGAATACTATGTGCATAATATTCAGTTGGACTTTAAAAAAAATATCTCAATCAATAATCAGTAATACACTATAAAAAGTACTCATTCTATCTCAATTCTTTCTTCATAAAAAGATTGACACATAGTTTAAAAAAAAATAGAGTATGCGAATATGAAATTAAATAATAAAATTAGAAAAAGTTATGTGTTATTGATTTTTATGAGTATGAATTAATTTCTTCTAATGGTATGAAAAAAGAATTGAGACGTCATAAAAGAGAAAATGTACAAAATGAATTAAGATGGAGGGAGTAATCAGTAGTACCTCAGAAAGTAATCAGTAATACTCCAATTGTTAAAAGAAAAACACAAAGACAAAGTGTGTTTTGAAAAAAAATTAAAATTGAACTTAAAAATCAAAGTGCATATTAGAATTCATGAATTCTATTGTGTTTATGTTAATATGAAACTTATAAATTATTAAAAATTTATATAAAAGTTATTATTCATTTCTTTATTATTATTTTCAATACTTTTTACGTCATTTTCATTACTTTTTCACTTTTATCCATCACATCATTTATACTTTTTTTATTTTTTTCATCATATCACTTATACTTTTTTACTTTTACCCTAATTTGTGTGCCCAAAACTAACAAGCAACTTATACCGAAATGGAGGGAGTATTACTTATTAGACAGCTGACCCAATTGGTCGGATAGATTAAACTGGCGATCCAACTAATCGGATTATGAAAACACTAGTTTAGTTCACCTATTTTATACTTTTCTATAGACATCTTTATAGTGACGTAGAATGAGAAAGTCAAGGACACTAGGCCCCTGATATTTTGATTTTTTTTTAGGATAATAATAATTATATATATAGATGGTTTAGTAAAATATTATTGTAAATTCAGTTGATAAATATGAACATCTTTGTTTAATAGAGTAGTTGACTAGATCTCTTTCATTTATGAGTATTTTTTTTTAGAGCTAACCATGGTTGCTTCTTTTTTGTTGCCCTTATTTTACCGACCTAATCAATAGTTTATTTATAAAATATATTATATAATATTTTATTTTACTATTAGCAATATTTATATTTTTAATTTTTTTTATATAAGTTTGTTTCATGACATAAGAGAGATGAGACTTATTACTCCCTCGGTCCCCGTATTAGTTGCTCGTTGTTTTTTGGCACACGAATTAAAGTAATTAAAAGTGAAAAATATAAGTGATGTGATGAAAAAAAATGAAAAAATATAAATGTGTGATGGAGAAAAGTGAAAAAGTAATGGAAATAGTATAAAAAGTATTGAAAATAATAATAAAAAAATAAATAGTAGTTTTCAAAAAAGGTAAAAAAATAAATGAGCAACATATAGTGAGACGGACGAAAATGACAAAATGAGCAACTCATAGTGGGACAGAGGGAAGTATTAATAAAAATCATTACTTTTAAAAAGTAATAAAATTTTAATAGAAAGTGATAAAATTTTAGTAAAAAGTGATAGTCACACAAGACTTGTACTCTTATATTTTTATGGAGAAATTAATGTTTTTAATACTTATTCCTATTTTATATAATAATATTTACTTTTATAAATTGAATTTATGCATGTAACATATATAAGAAAATAAAACATTGTCTACTGAACTAGTCTATACAATTATTACATTTTCAAAATAAATTTTTATAGTGAAAACTGCCTGAAATTGCTTACAAAATTTTCTAATCACATGCGTATCTTCATTTTTTTTTACCTACAAAATAATTTGCCTATGGAGTTTTTGTAGGCAAATTGTTTGTAAGTAATTTTTTTGTAGTCAAATTGCTCTTGGTAATTAATTATTTAAATTTTTTATTTCGTAGATATATTGATTTTCCGTTGGTGAATAATTTGTAGGTTAAATAATGAATGTATCTACATGTTTAGAAAAATTTGTAGACAAGTCTAATTTTGTAGGCAATTTTTTTATTTTTTTGTAATATAATTTTTTACTTTTTAATATTTTGGACTGATAACCAGCTGAGTACAAACATTTGTTGACGATAATGTGACAGAACCAGATTGATAAAACAAAAGACCCAGATCTGCGTTTGGCTGGAGATAGCAAGGGTGGAGAATGAAATTCATTCTCACTAATTAATCCTGTAATGACCAACTCTTTTGATAATATATACTCCCTCCGTCCCAGAAGAACTTGCAAGTTTTCCTTTTCGGGACGTCCTAGAAGAACTTGCAGACCCAAAAAAGGAAACCCTTTTTATAAACTCCATCCTCACAATATCTACATATTTAAACAAAATGCCATTATTTTTTCACTTTTTGGGCCCACAATACACACAATCCAACTAACTTTTTCACTTTTTACATAAAATTTTATCAAATTAACCCTCAAAACACTACTTTTTTTTACTTTATTCTACTTTCTTCTTAATTTGTGTGTCCCTCCTCCCTTGCAAATTATTCTGGGACGGAGAGAGTACTCTTTATTATTCTCATCTTATACTGATACCAAGCACCCCTCTTCTTTTACAGTCAATCATCAAGTTAAATGGTAAAAAATTAAAAGTTAGAATGACTATTTTCAAATCATGAAAATGAGATGACAAGCAAAGAAAAGGTAATTTATTTGACCAACAATTATTTTCCCTATTTTTAATATTTATATATTTTTACCGAAAGTTTCTTTTGAGATTCTCATAACATTTTTTTCTATTATTTTTCATATTTGTCTAAAAAATTGCCACCACTCTTCAATACACTAAATCTATAAATTCCCAAACTTATACTTACAAATTGAATTTCTCACAAAGTGCGCTAATTCAACACAAATATAATATAAATTATTGTATATATATTAAGTCGTTGCAGTTTTTGTATTAAAAAATGTTGCAAAAAGAAGTTTTTTACATAAAAATTCATGGAAGACTCAATTTATACTTAAAAGAATTAGTCTCAGAAAAATATTTATTTATATAATTATATTATTTTATTTTTACAGTATTACTCTGGAAAAAAGTTCTCTGCATGCATCATTGACAGTATCTTAATTATATTATGTACTCCATTGACACAGTATATTGAAAACTATTAAACGTCACTTCATAATTGACTATTATAGTCTTCGCAGTAAAGAAACTTCAAAGACTTTCGACTCTCTCTTCCAAGTAGCAATAATGTCGCCACTGAAGTGGTGGTTGTGGCCAAATTATGTAATTTAAGCTAAATGTCGGCCAGCCAACTCCCATGCATGCATCACTACTGTGACATATATGATTTTGGATTAATATAATATGTTATGTGCAGTGGAATTGCACAATGAAATTCATTATGGAATTGCACAATGAAATTCATTATTTAAAGCTAATATGACTTTTCCATTAACGCCTATGTTACTTTTCAGCTATAACTAAGTGTAATTTTTTAGTTAAAATTAAAGTAATATTTCAGTTATATCTAGTGTGACTTTTCACGTAAAGCAAGTGTAAAATTTTCAGTTAAATCTTACATGATATTTCATTTATTTTTTGTGTAACTTCCCAGTATTACGCAATAACTTTTCAATCATATTTAGTATAATCTTTCACTTAAAGTAGGTGTAACTTTTCTAATAGGAAATAAAGACAGTTTAGTTAAAAAGGAATAAAATAAAATATCAGTTATTTTTTGTGTAACTTTGTATTATACAGTGTAACTTTTTAATTATATTTAGTGTAATCTTTCACTTAAAGCAAGTGCAACTTTTCTAACAGGAAATAATGATAATTTAGTTTGGAAAAAGATAAAGAAAAAAGGAATAAAATAAAAAACATACACTTAATAGGAATTAAACTCCCGACCTTCTACTAGCATAGCTAAGACACAACCACTATGCCACAGTTAATTATTATTATTTTATGTATACATACTAGAAAGACGCAATAGATCATCCATGTGCCCATTTGCACTATGCAACTAGTGCACACATAAGACTCACTCTTTATATTGAATAGTAAATTTTAACTGTGCTATTTTAGTATACTATATTGTATTGTACAAAACTAAATCTAAGTACAATTTTGATTGACTATGAGGACAGCGTCCATGAAGATATGGAGACGTCGCACTCCAACCACTGCTACCAGCTTAAGGCCCCCGCCCAAGATTTTGTACTCGGCCTCAATGTTGGTCACAGAGAAATAGAAGTGGACGGTATTCATGAAGCACTGACTATCGGGTTCAATGAAGACTATATTACAGCTCCCGCACTCGTGTTGGTCATAGAGCTGTAAACGTACAATTTCTATGGGAGTGAGCTAAACTTCTTGGTTCAAGTTGGGAAGGTTAACCAGTCTATAAAATCTACCAGGGATTATCCCTTGATTGCTTTTCGGCATGCGTATTTCATACCATACTGGGTTATCTCAAGAGTCCATTTAAGGAGATATTTGTATGTATCCACTTGGTGTAGCATCTGTTGGAGTTGCATGGTCATCAAAACTTTAACCTGGTGGTTAAAAAAATATGGGGCCAGTTTCTGCTCACTCATTACTAGATCATATGCCATCTTTTTCAGCAACGTGTATTTAAGCTCCGCATCGTGCAGGACCTGGCTGGTGTAATAGATGGGAATATGTTGTTGCCCCTCAACCAAACTAAGACTGCACTAAAGTGCACAGTTTGACGCTGCCAAGTATAAGAAGAGTTTCTCGCAGGGGATCGACTTTGATAACGCCTGAGAATTGAAAAGGTACTCTTTGAGCCTGCAAAATCCTTTTCGACTCTCCTTACCTATAAGAATTTCCATCTCTTGATGGTCGCAAAGAACGGTTTGCTTTTATCGCCTAAGTGGGATATAAAGTAGTTGAGGGGCAAGGCAACTGCTGAGGTATTGCACTTACTTGATGTCACTTGGCTCTTGCATATCGAGTACCGCATTAATCTTATGTAGCTTTACCTCGATGTCACTGGCAGAAATTATATCCTAAGAACTTCCCAGATCCAACGTCGAAACTATTTTTCTTCTAGTTGAGTTTTATGTTGAATTCTTGGATAATGGAGAATGTTTCCTCAAGGTCCCTGAGATAGTCCTCTTTTCTCAAGATCTTTATGATGATATCGTCAATGTAGACTTCCATCATCTTTCCGATCTGGTTGATGAACATCGTATTCATCGACATCTGGTAGATTGTCCCTACATTCTTGAGACCGAAAGACATCCATTTCCAGCAGTAGATATCCTTTTTTGTGTGAAAAGACATGTGCTTGATGTCTTCTTCAACCATCGGGGATTTGGTGACATTCAATAAAGTATCTATGAAAGACATCATCTCGGGTGGTTGGTGTGCGATATGGAGAAATGATCCTTGGGACATGCAACGTTTAGGTCGCTGAAGTAGATGACATATCCTCCAACTTTTATTGGCATTTTTTATGAAGACTGTGTTCGTCGCCCATTGGAGCTCATCCTTGACTTGTTCGATTAGCTCATTATTGAGAAGTTCCTTAACTTCCTCGACCAGGACTGCATATTTTTTAGGCTCGAACATTCTCCTCTTCTGAGGGATCTGTTTCTTAATAGGTTGATCTACAGGCAATGACAAGTGTGTTTCGGATTGATGCCGACCATATTCTTGTGCGACCATGTGAATATGTTGATTCTTCTTGAAGAAGACTATCAAGCCTTCTCTGAGATTGAAAAAAACTTGCAATCTAATAAGTACTTCCAGGTCTAGTTGGATTTTATCCATCCAGATATGCTCGAGTTCTTCGATGGGGGCAGCCTTATTTTCCCCTCTTGGATCCCAAATTCGCCTCTCAGGGTCCTGATCGAGATCTGATGGTTCAAAACCTAATCTAGGTTTAAAATCCTCATCCATCGACCGAGCATCATCGAGTGATAAGACTCAAGAATATACGCTATTTGAAGAATTTAAACTTGCACAAGTGCAGTTCAAACACTTCTTTATCATTTTTTATCACCCTTGATTACACCTACAACCTATCAGGGTGTGAATTTGATACAATTGAAAAATAAAAAGACCACCGCCTCGAATGCCTCCAGAAAAGTATATCCAGGAAAACCATTATACATATTTGATTGGTCAATAATTACAAAATCTAGAGGTTGGGTAAACCTAACTTTATCATCTGAGTGACTGACCAGCTTGATCCTTCAATATAACGAGACAGTGGTATCTATTAATCCTTTCAGTTGGGTAGGGTAGGGCTTGATGAACTTCGCCAGGTTCTTGAGCTGGTCCAAAGTAGCCTTAAAGATAATGCTGCAATAGTAACCATTATCGACCAAGATCCTATCTACCGTCATCCCAAGAACCTTGGTTAAAATGACAAGGACTTCATTCTTGGGGCATACCACATCTTCTCAGCATTGGAGAAGGTGATTATGACACATTTGGATATAGTTGGCTCTGGAGGGGGAACAACCAGATTGATGTTCTTGAAAACTCAGAGTTATGCTTCTTTTTTTAGTTCGACAACGTGGATACGAGGACTAGACCACCACTTGTTGGTCCTTTAGTGGTGAAGTTCTAGGGGGTGAATAGACCTTCAAGAATCTTATGAATTTTTTTAAAATAATACATGGTAGAATCTTCATAGTACCTTTGAATAATATCTACAAGAGTTTCTAAAAATTCATAGTTATAGACTACAAAGTTTACAACCATAGAGTTTGAAAACTTGTAGTTAATAAACTCAACTTGAAGATATCTTTTTCAGAGTGGTTTCTCACACTTTGAAAAAGTTTCTTAAGAAATATCTAATTGCAGTGAAATAAAGTATATGTGTTAGTAAAAAATAATGTAAATCACTAAATATACAGTCGAGTGACTAAGAAGTCTACATCTGTAGATTTTGTTCTTTTCTCTTAAATGCACACGTTTCAAAACTATGATTATTGTAACAAGTATTAAAATAACAAGTCAGATGCAATAAATAAATGAATAAATAAACAACAAGAAAAACACAATAATTTATAGTGATTTAGAAACTATTAAAGTCTTTCTACATCACTGTTACACCACACAAGTGTCAGATTCACTAAGATTGATCATATAAATTTTACAAGTAACAAGTGATTCCCCCTATGAAATAACTCTCACACAGGGTACTATTTTAGGTGGAAAAACAGACATAATCACTCAGATTATGTTAGATCTTGTCTAGTTTTCTTTTGTAAACTGTATTTATGTCCCTACTGAAGTTATAGTGAACGTTTTCATCATAAGGCATCACATGCTATTTATTTGGCATGTGAAAAGTTTTGATACCCTCTTTGTAAACTGGTGTTTAAATCTTCCGTTGTGTGATGTTCTCATTTATGCTCCAATATTTTTAACAACACTTTTCAAAACACCCGTCCACACGTCCCAATAAGTGACCTCAGAGCCAAAATTAGATATACTTAGAAAAGATCCCGAGTCAGTGTGTACTTTTATTTGCAACGGAGCATCCCTTACCTTCACACTCAACCTCCATTCTTAGATAGTACCAATTATGTATATTGAAAATTAAATATGTGGATGTATATTAAGTCTCTTGATGAAAGAGTATTTAATATGATTGGTCACAACCATTGAGTCCAACCAATGATAATAATGAGACTCGAGTAAAAAGAGAGTTGGATTGGACAAATGATGAAGTCCAACAATTCTAAAGTTTTGAATGTCATATTTACATCAACTGATGTATATATGTGTAAGATAATTTTAAATTTTGTGTTTGCAAAAGATGCATAAGACCATTTGCAAGAATATTGCGAAGGTTCTAAAAGAGTTTGAAGGAATAAAATTCGAATGTTTAGCATTAAGTTTGAAAATATGAGGATGAAGAAAGGTGAAAATATACCTTCATGTAGTGAAAGAACCACTGAGATCTTAAATAAATCTCATTCACTAAGTGTTCTTATCTTTAATACTCAACTTGCTCATAAAATATTAAGAACAGTCTTAAGAGATTTGATGCAAAAATATGTGCTATAGAAGAGGCTAAAAATACAAATTATATGAGTATAAATGAGTTAATTAGTTTTTAAAAAAGGGTCAGTCAAATATTAGTACAAAAATAATGCACTATTTTCAAATAAGTATAATATGCAAAAAAGTAACTCTATTATTCAACTTCTGTTTACACTATTATGCAAAATTTTTATACCTATTTAAAAATAGTGTATTACTTTTGTACCCATCTGTGATTATTTCTTTAAAAAACCTATGAGTTGAATTTTAAACAAAAAGAAGCAAATTAAGATAAAAAAAGTTAACTTTAAAAAAAAAAATGATGTTTCTTCTAGTTCTGGAAAAATATCTTTTGTTACTAACATTGAATCTCATGAAGGATGTCTAGAAAATTGTTTCGACACTTATGATAAATTCCGAAACAAATGTAGTCTTAATTATTTCACATATTATCATCTCTACCCTGGCAATCAACAACTTAATTTATAAATAAATCACACAATTTCTCAAAATATTCTTATTTATTTACTTTATCTTTAACTTCTTTAAACATATTTCATACAAATCAAAAGTTTTCTTTAATAAAAATGTATTACTGCCTTTTTTTTTTCAAAAAAAATAAAAATTGTCGGTGTTGTATCAAGTGTACGAATTAGTTAGTTTTGGTATTGGTAAAAATCATAAACTGATATTACGATACATTTATGAATATTTGTCTTGGGATTTAAAACGTAAAAACAGTAGTATGTCTGAAAATTAAAAGTGGGAAGATTTGCTTCAGATTTTGTAGACATTTGCATTTAACTAAAATATATAGCCGTACTTGAGAGAGAGAGAGAGAGAGAGAGAGAGAGAGAGAGAGAGAGAGAGAGCAGGGAGGGGAGGGCCATGTCCAGTGTTTCCAGTACTGTTATAACAAAATTGAAATCATTATTTAATTTGTAGTATTGGATAATGGAATATTTCTTGCTATATATATTATTACATCTCCGGGATCTGCGGGTGCTAAACTTTTGATTTGTCAATTTCATCTTGTTATAATGATGCAATTCCGACATTACCAATCCTTATAATTATTTAAACCTCCTTTCACATGTTATCTTCTTCAAATTTAAATTTGATTTATTTTATACATAATTTTTTATTTATCTTTTAAATTTGTAAAACTTTGTTATTTTGTCATCATTGGATTATAAAATTTTGTCTTTCGTATTTTGTGCATTTTTTCTTATTATTTGAAATGACATTCTATTTCTGTCCCTGCACCCATTTGTGTAATTGCTCTTGCACAAACACACGTATGCGGTGTAATATTGCTCTTTTTTTTGTTTATAACTTTTTAGTTTCATAAAATTAAGTGGAGTATAAAATTTTGACCTCAAGTTTACTGGTGAAATTTATACATAGTACATAATCAATATCATTATAAGTATTTAACAATACAATTATATGCATTTATTGATACTATAGTTATATATTAAAATCACGGTATCAACAAATGAATGAAAAGATATCAATTCAGAGGTCTCAATCTTGATATATTTACCCTTCCATTGAAGGGAAAGAGAGAAGAAAAAGTGTGGGAGACAAGCATATAGTTCCCAAAAACATGAAACTTTTGGTGATAAACTAGAGATTTTTTTTGAAAAACATAATAAAAACAATAATTATTTTAGAATAATCTTTGGGTATGTTTGTTTCGTAGGATAAAAATATCTATCCGTAAAAAACATGTTTTTATAGACGACACACAAAAATAAAATGAAGAGAGTAACAGATAACATTATCTCAAGTGTGAGTGTTAATTATCAAGACTTATTTCTTATTACAAGTTGTACTTTGAAAGTGAATTTGAGTGTTTTTTTTTTTTAAACCAGACAATAGAAGAGTTAGGAATTTCTTTTATAGATTCTATGATATGGACTCAAATAAAAATTGATATGCACTATATTTTACTTAATAATAATAAAAGTATATGCATATTTAAATTTATGTGAATTTATAAACATTAAATATTTTTAAATAATAATATTTTATATACACAATACTAACACTTAAAAAATGTCACGTGGATCTAAACATATGGGATACCTAGTTACCTACTCTTATGTTTTTTGTTTATGGTAAATTTCAAACAGTGTATAGAAAAGATTGGAATAATATGATGAATTCATGCTAGGCACATGGAGCACATTCATTATCTGGTCAAATACATTGCCATATGTGCATGGTATATGTTCTAGGAGGTTATTAATTAAATACACAATTTAAAATATTTTAAATGTACATTTTTTTATTTTAAAATTTTATTTTAGTCTTGTATGTACTAATATATCATACAATTCAAGTGTATTTTTTATAATTCAACTTGTTGTTACTGAAAATTTACCCTGGTTTACATTGAAAAGTTACTCCACGTTAATTAACTCTTTAGAATAAATAAGGGTAACTTTTATGTAGTAAGAGGGGATAACTTTTAAAAAGTACACCTAATTTTGCACGGTACACGTGATGCACAACAAACACACTCTAATGTAAACACACATGTGTTCTAATAGTAATACGCATTTGCTCCTCAGTTTGTGTTACTATATGGGCAGATGCGGGTTACTGTTAGGATAAAATGTGTGTTACAATGAAAATAAATATATATTTTTTAATTAATCATCATCCTTTAAGATTTAGATATATTGATTCATGTAGTAACACACTTTTACTATTTTATATTCCCTCCGTCCTGTAGGAATTTGCACCCTACAGGACGACACATTTTTTAAGAAAAAAGTAGTTTTATAATATAAAGTAGTGGTACATGGGTAAATATGTATAAAAATTTGTGAGTGTGCACGTAAATCAATGCTTCCTTTTTTAGTAGTGTGCAAATTTGTGTGAGACATCCAAATAAGGAAAGTGTGCAAATTCCTATGGGACGGAGGGAGTATGTGTTACTAAATGAAAAAAATAATTATTTCTATAAGAATAAGTGAATATTTGTGAAAAATTAATATTTGTTCTTATAGTAACATACACTTTGCTCTTATATTACGTGAAAAATTATTTATTCTATAAAAATAAATGAATATATGTAAAATAACAACATTTCATAAGTTAGTAACACACATTTGCTCTAATTGTAACAAATATTTGCTCCCTAATTTGTGTTATTATATGAGCAAACATATGTTATTGTAGAATAAAATATATTTTTGTTAAGAACAAATATGTGTTACATATACAATGTAACACATACATGTATTGCATTGTATGAAAAATATTTATTTCTACAAAAATAAATGAATGTGTGTAAAAATAATATTTAGTCTGATTGTAATGGAAATAATGTAAAAAATATTAAAAATAATAATAAAGAAGTGAATAGTAATTTCCAAAAAAGGTAAAAAAGCAAATGAGCAACATATAATGGGACGGACAAAAATGGCAAAACTGAGAAACTTATAGTGGGACGGAGAGAGTATTAATCAATTGTTCGATTAAAGATTACAAACACATTCATATCTGCATTATGCTTATGTGGCGTGTACGCATGTGACAACGATCCACAACAAAAATTAAATTACGCGGCAAAACTTAAAATCAAAATTTCAAATTTCAAATAATTTTTCAAAGACTACATTCCAATTTTATTTAACACCATTTTTATTAGGATTTTTTTACTTTATTCATTTGCTTAAATTATTTATTTAAAAATCTCATAGGTTTGATACTATATAAAAAGAAAAGTTCAGTTTTAATGGAGTTTTTTTTATTTACACAAATTTTAATGGCTATCAAATTTGAGAAATTTGATTTTTTTTACGGTGAAAAGTGGCTATCAAATTCACAAGTTTTTCAAATAATTAATTCAGCAAACAAATAAAGTAAAAAATAATTCTTATAAAAATTGTGTTATATGAAATTCAAAAGTATAGTAAGACTTTGAAAAATTATTTGAGATTTAAAATTTTAATTTTAATTTTTATCACGTAACTTAAATTTTATTCTAGATAGTTGTCATACTCTCATACGCCACATAAGCAGCATATAGAGAAAAATGTATTTATAATCCTTAATCGGAAAAAAAAGGTTAGAATTGGAGTTTTTTTTAACAAAATCTAAAAGTTTAGATGAAAATGCAATATTAGAAAAAAATCGTGATTTAATTTCAATTTAAACTTTAAGTTTTTGTCATGTAATTTAAATTTTTATGAGTAAATGTCATATAAACCCCACATAAGTTTCTGGTAGACCAGATCTGTCCGTAAGTTTTAATTGCGAAAAGATGTATACTTAATTTTTTTTTTAGCAAAATTCAAAAGTTTAGCTTAAAATGCAAATTTGAAAAGTCGTGATTTAAATTGCAATTAAGCCAATTTAAATTGAAAAGAATCAAATTAAAAACAATAGTTGATTTTTTTACTTCTTCCGCACTGAACCATACGAATAACTTTTAGGAACAAATCTGGATATTACTGAATTAAATTGTACCAAAAAATCAAATAAAACCGTACTGGACCAAACTAAAAATTGAATTAAATATTTATTTGAATTTCCTTTAAAAAATATATTTATTTGAATTAATTAATTATTATTCTGTATTTATTAAACTATTGTAATTTTATTGAATTCAAGTACAAATTTGAACATTTTGACTAGAAAAGCATTCATTATCCTATCATGTGTTATGTTTGATTTTGAAAGGATATATGCACAATTTTTTTTTTTTTTAAGTTGTGAATAAAAAAAAAAGGGAGAATAGGAAAAAAAAGGTAAAGAATTTGTTTCTGAGCTCTTTTCTAAAGCAGTCTGTTTATAAACAAAAATACTTTTCAATTCGTATTGAAAAATAAAATATCTGTATCGTATCGTACCAAAATTTCAATATGAATACGTACACTTAAATTTTAAAATTACCGAATCTTAATATGAACATTGATATCTTTTAAACATATGTTTTGGTCCGTACCTTGAACACCCCTAACTATTATACCGAAAAATATACTCAACTACAATATATTATTTCTTATTGAAGTCTATATCAATTTTTCCTTAAAATAGTTTTTCTTTTAAAAAAAAAAATTGTTAAGATAGTTGAAACAATTAAGATAAAAAAGAAAAAAAATATAGATATATCTATTACAAATATATTTTAATATTTAAGAGTGTTTGAACTAATGGAATATAGAGGAGATTGAGACGTGGGCTCAACTCCTCTTGCATATGCTTCATCATTTCATTCATTTGTTACTGTTATACCTTGTATGCATGATTTCTCTCTCTGGGGATGCAATCAAGAAAAGAAATCATTTTCAATCATTTTACAATGTTTGATAGAACATAAACATTTTTTTAGTTGTTCAACTATTTTTTTTAGGAATCAAATTTTACCTACAATTTCTAGCACAGAGACATCCATAAAATATAGAGAAAAATACATTGTAATCTATTCCTACATACTAACCCACAATCTAGTCTACCTGAAAACATACCTCACATACAGGTCTAATAGACTAGATTAATTAAGTTTAGTGCTGTTAATTCCATTTAATTATCACATAATAAAGTAGGTGAAATGACAATAAGGCATCTATATGCTAATAGGGTTTCGGGCAACTAAAACTAGGTAATTGGCATTACCCACCGGACAACGTCATCTCAGTGCTGAGGATGCATGGAACAATAAATGAATGTATTCAAAAATTCAAATTCAAATCGGGAATAATAAATGAATGGTCCAATTATTCTCCGAAGCATCGAAATGGAGCAAAGAAGTGAGGTTGACAAAATCACGTCGGAATTTCACCGGAAAAATTGTTGTAGGAAAGATCTAGAACAATCCCCGATTTCGTTTGTGTTTAACGGAGTAGAAAGAAAGAGGAGAAAAGATGGGAGAATGGTAAGTTCTGAACAAGTATTACCCACCGGACTTTGATCCGGCGAAGATTCCGCGGCGGAGACAGCCCAAAAACCAGCAGATGAAAGTGCGAATGATGCTTCCTATGAGTATCAGGTGCGGTACGTGCGGAAATTATATTTACAAAGGAACCAAATTCAATTCCCGCAAAGAAGACGTCGTTGGGGAGGTGGGTTTTGATTCTAATTGATTATTTGGATTTATTAATAGTTCTTATTTTTTAGTGTGATACTTTTCTGTTTGCTAAATGACACTACTTTGAAATAAATCTTGTCGATGATTGGGGCAGTGGGATATTTTGGGAGTATAGTTTTTGTTTTTTTTTCCTATGGGAGAAATTTATGGGTTTTGTGCAGTTCCTTTAATGTGTGCCTATGGAATATATTTAGCTTTGGATAATTGTCAGGTTTGGGTTTCGGTTGATGGTACTGAATTTCAGTTATGCAGTTTATGTGGTATGCGAAGTTGTGACATGAAATTTTAAGGCTCTTCTTAGAACAATATTGGTGGTTTTGGTTTTGAAGTGTTTGAAGTTACTTAAATATGTATCTTCAGGGTTTTTAATGTGCTTGGATTTTTTATTGGTCAGTAATAGAAATCCCTTATAAGTTAAAGGTGATTCAACTGCATTCGAACATGATGGCAAGATATGAATCATGTAGCCGACTCCATGTGGTAGGGCAATGGCTTCGTTTGCTCTTGTTGGATATTCAATATATAGCGAGAGTGATCTGCACCCTACCTCTATTTGAGCTTTATTGGCATTTGAAGTCTCTAGATGTATAATTATTTTATAGGAAAAATCTGGTGTTAGATCTTTCTAGTAGTTGTGGATTTCCTTTAGCTTCATTTTCGGATTACGCTGTTGGAGTGCTTAATAGTTATTGACAATCCAAAGCTTTGTGGTAGGAGTAAGCTGGCTTTCCATGCTTATGTTAGAGTACGAATGTCTGTTCATTCTTTCAGTTATATATTTCAATGATCTTGAAGAAAAGCTATATTAAAGGTGCAAACACCTTCTATATTTTCAGAATATATACATGCTGCCTGTTTTTTGTGTGATTTTAGCCTTCTGACTCGTATATTGTTTTGATTGTGAAGTGCTGATCTGGTCAATTGACTCAATTCTTTTCTAACTTTGTTATGTTTACTTTGATATGCACACCTATCTAGGAATCCAAATCTATAGGTTCTATTTCAAGACGGATCCTCAGAACTCCGATTATATTGTGGAGTCTGGTGCATCGAGAAATTTTGAACCGTGGCGTGCGGAGGATGAGGCTTGCTATTAATATATTTCTGTTATCACTCTTCTGAATATTTTTGCGATGCATAATATGTTGCTGAGTCAGATATAGGGCTTGTTTGCAAAAATAACTAGAAACTTATAATCATTTTTTTATTTAAAAAGTTGGGTCACACCAACTTTAAAAAAAAGTAATTTTACACTTTTTAAATGATTTTGCAAACAAGCCCATAGTATTGCATCTGGTATACTTTTGAGCATTAATATCTATGTCTATAGAATTTCAATTGTGTCTTTATTGTTATATTTCTTTATCATCAGGTGCTGGATGAAGAACAAAGGAGAAGAAATGGGAGATGCTATGAAATCATTGGAGAATAGAACCTTGGACTCAAAGAGAGAAATGGACATTCTTGCTGCATTGGATGAAATGAAATCACTTTATCAATGCAGGGACGACATAATGTCTATTGATAGTCCCCGATTGCAGATAATAAAGTGTATTTTTATCAATGCAGGGACGACATAATATCTACACCTGCTGTTTCGACTGTAATAAGGAAGAGACATGCAATCACTTTGTCCATCATTTTTTCAACTGATACATTGTATGCTCATTTTTTCTTACAATCTAGGCGTTGTTACTTTGCTTAATTGGTTCAACAATACGTCTGTCCATCATGGCACATCAACAAGTAACTATTTTATGATCGAGTTACAATCATGCATTTTATTTTTTCGGATTCAGATCAACAAAAATTTGTTATCTAATGAGATTGTAATAGCATATCTTTCATAGAAATAAAATGAATGAGCTTATTTGCAACAATTTTGTTGCCTTCCCACAGGGTGAAATTGCTGTTTCACTTACCCTAATCAAGAAAACGAAATTATAATTCGTGTGAAAAATATTGTTGCATGTCACTTTGAATAACTATAGTATACTAGACTAAATGTGAAAATTAAATAAAGTTAGTTATACTATCTGTATAACCATTATACCAAGGAAGTAACAATCGATTCAGCCTATCACAATGCATGGAAAGCCTTAACATTTATATAATCAAGTAGGATTCATATGCTGCATAACATCACAGAAATTCCATGCATTATTATTACTATAGTAATCCCAACAAATAGTGCTTCTAATACACACACAAAATAGCCAATGCTAAATTAGCTAATACCAACCATACTATCCGTTGAATGGTTCAGTCATGTAGCATTAATCAATGAAGTAAAATGTTGCAGCCATGTAACAGTAACCAATGAAGTAAAATAATGCAGCCATGTAGAAATTAAATGATTTTCATTGCAACAACTTTGCTGCCTTTCCTCAGGATATAACGCGAGTGCACTGACCCTAATCAAGAAAACGACATTATTTGGCCGTATGAAAAGATATCGGTGCATGTCACTTTTGCATAACTATAGTATAATACTATCTATGTAGTCATTATACCAAAGAAGTAACAATCTGTTCAAACCATAACACTTATCTAATCAAGTAGGGCTCAGATGCTACATAACATCACAGTAGTTACATGCATTGTTATTACTACAATGATCCCAATAAATGTTATTCTAAAACACACACAAAATAGACATGAGAAGCGTCATTTTTCTCGGAGAAGCGTTTCGGATCTTGAAGACCAGATTCAACATCTGACTTTTGAGTCGAAGAAGTTGGATTCCTATCTGCATCTTGTAAAGAGCTCAAAGATCCTGCATTGGAACAATGGCGGAGTCCCTAGAAGGAAGGCCACAGGGAGGTGCAATTGTACTCACAGGTGTTTCCCAGGCTTGTTCTTGGTTCTGCCAGCGGGGTTCAAATCTGCATAGAAAGCACTATGATGTGTATCTCTATGAATATCAAAGTCTTGAGATCCTCAGATGACCTCTTTTCATGGGGTTCCTTTCTATACGCCTTCTCCATGAGGTTACAAATTATGACACCGCAGTCCACAAAGCTCCAAACAATCCTCATTTCAGCCCTTGCGAAACAAAATTCGGTTTAATTAATTTAGAGCATTTCTAAGTTGTTTTCCACGGACAAAAACATCCTCATTTCTAAATTGCAAACCATCCTCATTTTAGCTTTTGCAAAACACCTGAAGGAGAATGAGTAACTTAGTAGGAGTACAATTGATGATCAGAAGATATTTTCTTTTTCAAATGCCACTTCGATGGGGTAAATCAGACATCAATTTATCTTCAAATTTCATCAAATGAAAAAGATACCTGGCAATTTATCTGGTTCCAAAGACAGTCTAATAAGCAGTGGAGGCTGAGAATATCGCATTTTCAAAGATTTCAAATCCTAAGAAAAATTGATCAAACATAACCGAATGCACGTAGGAAGAAATCAATCAAGCAGAAGATATTTATGGCAATATCTCATAATTGGATCCTAGGAACCTTTCTAGAGCTCTGATGCTTCTTACTCTAGTTTTTTTATTGCTTCAAATGTCATCCTCTCCTGTCCAAGCACCGAATCAATCTCCGCCTGTGCTTTTCTCATTTTGGATGGGTTCTGAATAAAATCAATGACAATTTGAGATTATCAATCAGAATAATTTATGGAAAATGATAACCATAATTCCATCAATGACGTACTCAAAAATCACAGTAGCAATGGCAGCACCACTGACGCCAAAACCAACAAAAAATATTAGTATTATGTCCAGTGTCGCATTAAGTAAGTTGCCAGCCACTGAAAAAGGTACATACTTTAACATCATAGTATATTATACTATACTAAGTAGAGTATAAATACTATACTAAGTATAGTATAATAACACGCCTATGGTATATTAATCCATTCCATGTTTTTTGCTATGGTATAACATACTGAAACCAACCAACTCAATTTTACATGAATCATCACATTTCCACCCAAATAACATGTGGGTCTGACTGTCTGAACTCCATTTATAAGATCTGATTTTCAAATATGGTTCTCAAGATAAAAAATTGTTCTTGATTAAACCAGGTGGAATTAACTGACTGCCAGTCACTCATTAATTAGTTAGTCAACATATACGTTATACCTAATCGCCTCTGCTAGAAAGAAAATTTGAGGTTCCATCGTTTTCAACTCTTCTTTCTGTCTAGAAAGGGGTTAACTCGACAAAAATAAAGGCGAGGATTAAGGAAGAAGAGGAAAAAAAGAAAAGAAATTGAAAACAACATATGTTTCACCTTTCACAAATTATCCACCATGCCAAAAAGCCCTGCTGCAATTCACGCCTGTTTTCCTTGCCGCCGATTCAATCCACTGTCTCCAACTCCAGTCCTCGCCGGATTCGCACCTCTGCAAACCTCCATTATCGCCCACATACGCATTCATACAGCGGCCAACATCCTACACTCAACAAACATAACAACCTCTGCAAAAACACGACAGCCGATCGTCACTGTTCTCGTCACCGCCGTAACTAAATTGGCCATCATACCTATAATCGCCGAAAAACGTGTTCGAAGCTCTCAACGCCGTCAATGAAAATCAAAACCACGTCACCTGTTCCTAGTTGACTCACTATTCGAAATCGCCATCTCCGCCGCTAATCGTCGCCCGCAACAACCTATTCGCCGGAACTTGGAGACCTGTTTGCCACCGTGAATCTGGAAACCTGTTCACCCAAATTAATCAAAAAGACGGCTGATTATTCAAAAAAAAAATCCTAATCGCCAATGTTCACACTCAATTTTTTTCTCCGTGTCTTTCCCACTGTCGACTTAATTGTCTGTATATGATGTATGATTTCAAAATCACTGAGTCATTTGTCAATTAGCTTACGTGAAAAGGAAAACTTACCGACAACCATTGTCCCTTGCAAAGCAGTTCCTCCCTGTTTCTCTTCGCATTTGAAAAGCCCTAGCTTGTTTTTAAAATTACGGCCTTGTAGTTGTTATATACTGGCTTCACCTTTTACACAATGCACAGATTTTTATTCCTCCGTAGAGTAGACACAGGAATATGTATTGAGTGTGTCAGTTGCCTTTTCCTACTTTATTAAGGTTAACTAATACTACTATTACTTTTTAAGTTTAGACTCATATGCACTACATAAAAGTTTTTGTGAGTCATTTTTAACTTTGTTGGTTGCTTTCGACTAGGATGTGTATGCCTTTTATGGATTATTATCTCGTCGATCTCTTCACGGCCATCTTTATCATCGGCATTCGCGACACCACCGATGTCAACCCGTGATACCATCGGCATCTTCATCTTTGCGACCCTCATCATAATTAATTCATCATCGTCTTCGTTGTGCGGCCATCACTGTTCATCCCTATTTGCTCTGCCGCCGCTCATCACGGAAGATCGAGGTGGAGATGATGGCTGAGGAGGCGACAACGACAGTGATGAAATCTTCGTCCCTCCTCCTCCCCCGCCCCTAATTTAAAGCCCGACTAATTAACCCTGTTTACTCCTCCAATTCAAAGCCCGAAGATTAATCATGTTTATTCCATTAGTAGTTTTGTGATTTGGGTTCGTCAATTTTGCAAATTTATGTGACAATTTCGGCTTGATTCGTTTATTTTGCAATTTGAGTTTGATTCATCAATTTAATTTAGTTTGATTTGATTTATATTGATCTTGATTCGAGTTTGATTTAGGTTTGATATATTTGTCATATTGATTCGTCAAATTCAAATTCTCGTAGAGGGTCTGATTTGTGATTTTGATTCGTTCATGTAGGTGAAAAGTTAAATCTTCAATTTTCCCATATGTTGAAGCCCGTAATTTTTGGAATTTTTTTTCTTCAATTCTTGTGTTTGTCACGAGACCAATCAAACAATCAAACTGTTAAGAAATGATTTTTAATTATTGTGTTTTATCAACCAGGTGAGAACTCACCTGACACCACCGGGCTTTTCACTTGAGTGAATGACACGGGTTCGATTCCCCCTAGGAACGAATTAGGAGGGAGCTATAAAATTGGCTTGGAGATATTCTTGGAGTGTTTGGAGACTCGGTGAACTAACTTTTTACTACTAACAACTAACATTTACCTACCAAAAAAAAAATTACTATGTTCTATCAAACACTAACAAATATTCTCTCTGTCCCACAGGAATTTGCACACTTTTCTTATTCGGACGTCTCATACAAATTTACACACTACTAAAAAAGGAAACATTAATTTACATGTACACTCACAAATCTATACACATATTTATGCATATACCACTACTTTATATATAAAACACATTTTCCTTAAAAAATGTACCGTCTCATAGGGTGCAAATTCTACGGGACGGAGAGAGTACAATTTTATTCTTAAAACATATCACAATTTCTATCTTTGACCTCTTTTTTCATAATACCTACCAAACAAAATCTTAATATAAACAACCAACCAACCAAATGTGTTTGTGAGGCTCAACTACCAAATGGGCGTTAATATAAACAAACAAACAACCAATCCAAATGTGTTTGTGAGGCTATTTTCGTGCTTGTAAAAGAACAATTTCACAATTCAAACCAAATATCCTTTAAGTTCAAGCTCAACTTAATTTATAAAATTATAAAATCTGCATTTGGGGCTCGTGAAATTTAGTTAACAATTTTGAACTAATATTTTCTCTTGAAATCTGAATAGATTTTCCAATAAATTACTTGTGAATGATTGAGTCTTATATATAGTTTGAGACTTTGAGCTAATCATATTATGTTCAAAAGAGATGTTTAAAAGTACTGCACGTACTCAAAATTAGAATGCTCTATATCCAAGTATATATATATTGCAAAGATACATGCATCATTTTATATTATATAATTAATTGGCGCTAGGATTCAATTTTAATTCTAAAAAATAAAATAACAGAAAAATATTAATTCATATAAATGAAGATATTGATTTGTATGTTGAACAATTTAAAGTATTTTCCACAAAAAAGTAATAATATATATTTGTTAAAAATTTAAAGGTTAAAATTGCATCATTAATCACAAGGTAGAGTTGATACACTAAAGCATTACTCGTTCATTCCGGACAACATTCATAGCTGTAAATGACAAATGAATTAAAAAAAAGTGAGTATGTGCGTGTATAAAATTAAATAATAAAATAAAAAATGTACTATATTAAATTTTGCAAGTGTAAAATATTTCTTATTTAGGTGTGTGAAAATAAAGTTAAGACTTTAAATAAAAGAAGTGTGAAAATAGAGTTGAGACGAGGTAGTACTATTTACTAAAGTTGTCAAAATAGGCCGGCGGGGCGGAGGGGGCCTAAACCCACAAAAGCCCGCCTTTTACAGGGCGAGGCGGGCTAGAAATATGGCGGACCTAAAAAACTTCCCCAACCCATTTAGTGGTGGGTTGCGGGCTCCGACGGGGCCATCCCAATTTTTTTTCTTTAAAAAAAAAAGGAACTATAACTTCAACTAAATCATTAAATAAGATCACATAATTATTGTATAACTAAGATCTTACTACGAGTAACAAATCTCAAGAAATAAAGTTCATCAAATATAATACAAATCTCGTACGAGAGTCACAAATCTTATAAAATAAAATTCACAAAATAAATTCATAATCTTAAAGGCATAAATATAGCACAAACCACAAAGTCTCTTAAAATCATTATATCATTAAAATCATCTTGGCAGTGGCGATTAACTACGGCAATGACATATTGGAGCTTAACTACTAGTTTTTTTTTTTGTGAGACAGATGTGATAATTTATTGTTTTGTTCAGAAGGAATTAAAAAAATGAATAATAAAAATTTTTAATTTAAGAATTCATTAAAAATATGTCATATACAATACTTGTATTGATATATATATATAATAAATACAAATTGGCGGATTGACCTGTCTCATCACGCGGCTGCCCCGCCCAACCCCACAATCCAAACGGACCAGTTCATCTTGACTCGTCTTTATGTGGGCTTAAAAATATTTGTCTCTAACTCTTATTTTATTGTGGCGGGGCCGATTGGATCTACTATTTACAATAGAACGCTTACATGTCATTAGTTAATTATTGAAGTTAAATAAAAAAAGAAATTATAAAATATGTATTGATATTTTGACGGTTCAGATGTGATAATGGGATTCTATCATGTCACAAGTCACCATATATAGGTAGCCAAAGAAAGGCCATACACATAATTTTTTAGGTACTATATATGTTTGTCATATACTGAAAAAGCTGATAGTTCATGGTGTGACTTCTAAGCAAAAACTTATAAAAAAAAATAGAGCACCCACCTGTGACATATATATGTATTATTTAGTGAATTTAATTATATAAAAATATCAATTACATAGCACGACAAATCGCATCATGAGTGGAAGATTAACTGTGTATTACTATTAATACCATTTGTTAGGATTTCTAAGTGCTGCTATTACATTAAAAATATTAATTAATTAAATAATGAAAGAAATAAGTTAATTAAGAATAAGTTTTAAGTGAGCCCGTCTCATTAGTAGGAAATCAATACTATTTGATTCGTTTTTAATTTAAAATATGTTCTTTATTAATTAAAAATTGTCAATTTTAAAATTTGTAAATCTTTTAACAAAAAATAATATTTTTGTTAAAAATAATTTCACTTTTTAAAAAAATATTACTATATTTTATTATAACTCTATATTTTTTAATTTGATAAATATCACTTAAGTTTTTGTCCTGACTTTATTTTATTAATGTTGACCACGCATAATGAGGTTTAGTTATATGTTTTGACTCATATAAATAAGTTTGATATGAAATCGTTAGTTACATGGATAATGTTAATTAGATCTTACCATGACCAGAACTCTTAATTATACTATGAGATTTGATTCATGTCTAAACTCCCTATGTGTACGTTACTAGTACTTCTTGGTTGGTCGTCAAATAAATTCTTTTCAAATCTCTTATAAAACTTGTTACAATATGAAATTTATACGAGTATCAATAATATTATTGTGGCATAAATGTGCCTGAGGTAGAAGACTCAATCCAATTCTCGAAAGGTCCATCAAGGCCCAAGACAAGGCAGCGAAAACTGCAATTAGGCGGCCTGAAGGCACAAGAACGAGAGCGACAAAGTCAAGGAGCCTGAGGTATTCTAGATGAAGATCAGATCTCCCAACACAACCCGCTGCCTTGAAGCAGTACTAACCTACGCGTTAGGGACGTGAACAACAAGATACAATAGCACGTGGGAAAGATCTTGGACGATATGCACCGGATCTATTCCAACATTTAAGATCTTGATTCCTAAATACGTGTCTAGCTGTCACAAGACTATTGGTCAGAGCGAGTTAAGGCAAGTGCCCACAATCTCCACACTTTTGGGGACACGACAGAACGTTTGTTGCCAACCGATGAAAACTACCAGACATGTATCACCACATTAGCCATAGAAACATGTATAAATAGGTCACTAGATGGCACAAAATAGGAAAGGCATTCATACGTTCTTACACTGATATTCAGTCCCTTGTATTCAACATTACTTTGCTCATTAATGCAAGAACACACATGCATTCAAGTCCTAGACATTGCAATAGAAGGCTAGGTAAATCTTGGTCTTATTTATATTTATCGTTCCTATTCCCATATTATTAGTCAATAATTCAGGAACAAATAATTGACACCTTCTGTGGATAACGATATTTTAGTTTGCCACGAATCTCCAGAAATTATGAGTTTTCTTTCTGGCAAAATCTATTTCCGACTACCAAAAAATCTTCTCCCATGACGAAATCTATAACAATCGCGGCGAAACCAGTGAAGAAGACTCTACAGACTCATTCGGCCCTGGATTCATGTGCTCTCATGGACCTGGATCCACCAGCCGGGGGCAAGAGTACCTCCTAAGCCGCCTCAATGGCCGAGCAAGCTCAGTCCATGTCATGGCGGCAAACAATGGAGCTCATGCCTATCCGGATGTAGAGCTTTGAGTAACCAGAATAGATACACTCCTATATTTGCGAACTAAAGAGAAAAACGAAGGAGATGAAAC
The DNA here is from genome assembly GCA_026898435.1 of Prunella vulgaris. Classification (NCBI taxonomy): domain Eukaryota; kingdom Viridiplantae; phylum Streptophyta; class Magnoliopsida; order Lamiales; family Lamiaceae; genus Prunella; species Prunella vulgaris. Next base: position 506,144 of record JAPKLY010000080.1, on the reverse strand, counting down.
TTGTTGGAGGCTCTTCCTCACCTTCTAGAAAGAGGTACAATCTCCAACACCACGGTGCTCGCCACAATGCAAAATATCAAGGGAAGAGCCAAACAGAAGGAACTTGATTCCTCACTCTAAATTCTGCAACCGTCTGACCAAAAACCATTTGGATCTTCATCCTGCATGTTTAGTCATTGAGAAATAATATATAATATTTAGGAGAAAGGACAAATTCTGATGTTACCAAAACATGCTCAATATATTTACAACACTAGACATAACATCAACAATTTCTATTATGACAAATAAATGTTATTTGTTCTTATAGTAACACATACTTGTCTTTATAGTAATGAAGACCTAGGATAAATGTTTTAAAAAAATTAATTTGTTAATTTTTTGGACCAATAAATGAAGAACATTTTAAATAAAGTAGGTATTGAATGAATGTTTTATTTATTTTATTGAATGTAAAATTTATTGTGAGATGTCTCCAAAATTATCGTGTGAGGTTTAAATTGGGACGGAAGGAATAGTAAAAATAAAATATTATGTGCATCATACACCACTAATATTACTGTTTGTAAAAAGATAATAGCATTAGTCTAGGTACTAACACTTTAGCTTGTAAAAATTAACACTGCTATTGACTAGTGACACATGCTTTGGTCAAAGTATATACTCCGTCTGCTTCAAGATAGTTTTTACATTTTTTACTGTTGGGACATTCCAACTCTTTTTTGACATTCTAAAAAAAAACAATTTACACTTACAAAAATTAATAATACATTTTATATTTTATTATTTAATTTTACACTCACATTATCCATTCTTAATTTTCTTACACTGTGTGTTCTGTTTTCTACGAAGAATAAATTGGGACAGAGAGAGTATAATATTTTCTCGTCGATAATTATATTAGTATCGAGTATAACACATATTTTAATTGTTAAAATAATTACACTTCTGTAATAGCACAATACACTTTTGTAATAGCACCGTGCTATTCAACATATATATTTTTATTGAAATTTGATTTTAATAACATTGAATTTGATTAATTCGTAATTTTCTAATGTAAAATATTAAACTTCATCAGCAACTTTCATGAATCTTCATTACTAGGAGCCTAAAGAAATAAAAATTAATAGTTTTAGGGCTTCTTAAAACAAAAAATAGTTTGAGAATTCTTTAAAACAAAAATTAATAGTTTAGAGTTCTTTTGATACATTGTAACTTTTATATTTGACTATCTTAAATCAGAATCATTAAAATTTATTAAGCAATAAATAAATAAATAAGATTTTTTATAATTTGATAAATAAGTAAAAACACAATTTATTTAAATTTACATATGTCAAACAAAAATGTACTACTGGAAACATTTTAAAAGAGATATGTATATGTAAATATTCCAAACTCGTGCCAAAAAAAGAAAAAAGCACGAGAGAGAGAGAGAGAGAGGCACACGCGCAAATGGAAGGGCAGTCAATTTACTTAATTCGTTAATTGTTGGGGACAGGGCCAAAAAGTCAAGCCACAACGGTATCTATCCGCCTCACCGACCACCGACCTACTCTCCTACACAAACCATTTTTTTATTCTCTTCTCATTATTCCCCCCACCCCCAAACCAATATTATTAAGAATAAGTGTATTTTACATCAACTACACAACACAATTTAAATATATTTTTTATTATTAAAGAATTATATATATAATTATTAAATATATTTTTTAAAATATATTTTATAATAATAATACATATGATTTTTTAAGAATAATTTGTGCAATAAATTAAAAAAGAATTTGAATAACAAGATTCATTTGATGCACACGAGACTCTGACTATTCATAAACTGTTGATACTGCACTCAAAATCTTACAGTATTTTTAATATAATTTTTTTTTGTATAATATATAGAATGGAGGATTTGAGATGAAAATTAATTTTGAGATTGATAATTTAAAAAAAATATTCTGAATATACAAATTTTTGAGAAATAAATTAAAAAATAAATATTTCTTCATCCGTTCTCTTATAAATTGCTCACAATTTTTGGACACTAATATTAAGAAGAATATAAAAATATTGATATAGTACGTCTGATATGATGGAGAAAAGTAAAAGAGTAATGTGAATAGTGTAAAAATGTATTCAAAATAATAATAAAGAAGTGAATATTAATTTTTTCAAAAGGTAAATATATGAGTAATATATAGTAAAATTGACGAAAATGGCAAAATGAACAATTTATAATGACACGGAGGTAGTAGTTACATCTATCATAGGATGTCTGTTTACTAAATATATATTTGTACTCTCAACAAATGTAAAATATATTTTAATACAAACTAAAAGATTGATGTGATGGCATCTTGTATATATGACCATCTCAACACCATTTAATTACAATTTATATTCTAATAATAATACATGTCTTCTGTCTTTTAAATACGCCATACTTTAGCAAAGATACCTCGCAATATAATGTAATCATTAGTAATATTTCGTTGTCGCTTGTCGAATGATCCAACTCCCAATTGTAGTATTAAATATTCTTAATAAAATAATTTCATAATCCTCATAAGATGCTCCACTTGAATTTTATTTTCTTCCCTTAATTTAGCCAAATAATACACCACTATGAAAATAGGAAACCCAAAAAGAATTAAGAAAGGAATTTATATTTCCTTCCCTTTAGCCAAATAATACTCCCTCCGTCCCGTAGAAATTTGCACCCTACTGGACGACACATTTAATTTTTTTTTATATATATAAAGTAGTTGTATATGTGTAAATATTTGTGAGTGTGCACGTAAATCAATGCTTCATTTTTTAGTAGTGTACAAATTTGTGTGAGACATAAAAAAAAAAGAGTGTAAATTCCTAAGGGACAGATGGAGTACACCACTATGAAAATAGAAAACCGAAAAAGAATTAAAAAAAATAAAAATTAAAAGCTCATCTGCGCCTGCAAGTATCTATCGGCTATGACATGTGGACATGGATGGCGGCCAACCATAACCTTTGTTTTTATCTCTAAGCATTTCTTTGGTTCTTCCTCCCAAAATAGTTACATTTTCTTTCACTCTAAATTTTTTTTTTCCGTCTATTAAATTTTTGCACCAATAAATTAATATAAATTTAACAAAAATAAAATAAAAATAGTATGAATATATTATTAGATATATGTATAAATAAAATAATTAATTACAAGAGTGAAAATAAGAATAATAATTTTTATAAAAATTATTTTTTTATGAACGAACGAAATAATACATAAATTTAGTGGTGGAGAAAGTATTTCTTTACATTTGGGTAAGCTAGTGCAAGATATAGGTGTATTTTATAAAAAGATAACACCACAAAAAAATTATGTTTAGTATACTAAAATAAACACAGATACATACAAATGCATACGGCTAATACATATATATATATATAAATGCACGTGTTGAAGCAATGCACATGAATACATACAAAATGCATATTGTACACTTATTAAAAAAAGTAGGTTTCAAAATGTACGAAATAGAAATTATCCCAATTAAGCTTGCACTTCGAATTTTCAAATCGATCATTTGTTAAAAGTAATTTTCGCATTAGATTTTCTTTGTTCACGAAAACAATTTCCATAAATATTATAGTTTATTGAGAATAAAAATATTACGCATGGTGTAAAAGTATTAGTTTGTATTAATTTGTTAAGAGAAAGTATTACATCACGTGGTATAAAAGTATAGTTTGTATTTCTTTTTCGTGCGTCCGGTTAATATTCATCAAAATTCACTACAAAATATCAGTGGAGACTTGTGAGCTGTGACAACACAAAATTCGTCTCAAATTTCGACCATGACAACTTTGCTATGACAGATATCTTCGTCGTAAGATGTGACGAAATTTGCCAGAGACATTTATTCTGTCAAAATTTACTATGGATTTTCCGATGTTCTTCTTCTTCTTTTTTTTTTTTTTTTAATATGTAAATGTTAGTGAATAGTAGTTAGAAGCTAGTTCACCAAGTTTCCATACACCTATATCACCAAGTCAACCTTATAACTCCCTCATATTCGTTCCCAAAGGGAATCGAACCCAGGTCACTCACTCAAGTGAGAAATCCGGTGGTCAGGTGAGCTAACTCACCTGATTTTTCTGATGTTCTTTCTATTCTTTTTTTAAAATTATTACTTCCTCCGTCCCAAAAGACATTGCATACTTTCTATTTTGGTCTGTCCCACAAAAAGTTTGCATGCCTAAAAGTGAAAAACATTTATTAAACTTCACTCTCACAACACACATATAATATTCATAAAAATGTACTTATTATACATTTTTCTTAAACCGCGTGCCCAAAAGACACCGCAATGTCTTCTGGGACGGAGGGAGTATATTTTATTTACTTTTGACGATAACATTTTGTTTTGTCTCAAATTTGCGACTGGATTTTATGACAATTTTATTTTTATTTTTAAGTGATGCACACACATGTGCAACGTTTCACGGTGTGAAACATACAATATTAAAAATTCGCGGGTTCTTAATCGGGTTGAGTCGGATTTGATCATTTTTTTTTTCAAAATATTTGCAACTATAATTCCAAATTTTTTCGCTCCCAGATATGCTACAATTTGGGCAAATGCATGTTACTAATAGACAAAATGTGTTTTACAATCATATTAAATATTGTTTTCTTTACATATATTTAATTGTTTTTGTAGAAATAACATTTACTCATATAATCTAATAAGAATGTGTGTTACTATAAAAAAAATATTATTTTTTTCTTAAAAATTTATTAGAAAACAATATATTTTCTTATAGTAACATACATTTTGCTTTTGTATTATATGAAAAATTATTTATCATATAAAATGAAATGAATATGTTAAAAATAACAACATTTCATAAGATTGTAACACATATTTGCTCTAATAGTAGCACACATTTGCTCTCCAATTTGTGTTACAATATGGACAACTACTTGTTATTGTAAGAAAAAATGTACTTTTATAAGAATAAATATATGTTTTTTTTATTTAATTATCATTCCTTTAAATCTAGAAATATTGATTCACATATGAACATACTTTTTTATTATTTTATATGTGTTATTATATAAAAAATAATTATTTTTATACAAATAAATGTTTATGAAAAACCAATATGTTTTCTTATAGTAACACACATGATTTTTCTCATATATTATGTTAAAAACTATTCATTCTATAAAAACAAATGAATATATGCAAAATAACAACATATTATAAGATTGTAACACACATTTGCTCTAATAGTAACACATATTTGTTCCCCAATTTGTGTTACTGTATGGGCAAACATGTGTTACTGTAGGATAAAATGTATTTTTCTTACGAACAATTTTTTTTTTGTTAATTTAATCGTTATCCCTTAAAGCTAGATATATTGATTAATGTAATAATACTCTTTTTACTATTTTATATATGTGTTATTATAAAATAAAATAATTATTTATATACAAATAAATATATAATTATGAAAAGGTAATATTTTTTCTTATAATAACACATTTATTGCTCTTACATTGTATGGAAAAATGTTATTTTTACAAAAATAAGTGATATATATGTAAAAAATATTTGGTCTGATTGTAACACACATTTTGTCTTAAAGTAACATGCATTTGCCTAAAAAGTAACATACATTGGAGCGAAAAAACCTAGAAATTGTACTTGTGCGAGAATTTGAGAAAATTACCAAAATTCGACCCGGCTCGGCCATGGATCTGCGAATTTTTTATATACGTGGTATGTTTCACACTGTAAAACGTTTCATATAAGTTTTTATATTTTTAAATTAAAGTTTTAAATTTAATTTTTGCTATTAATTTTTTAATATTTTTATTAATATTTTATATTAGTTTTGAGAATTTTTTTCATCTCAAATTTATTTTGTCCAATTTTTTTAATTTAATGTAATATTTTTAATTACTTATTCTAGAATTGTTTAAATGATATAATCATTAAAAATTATCTTATTAATTAGTAAATTAATCTAATTATTACAAACTGCATTGAACATAAACATTTTATTATTTACACAATATTTATTAACGTAATTTTTTAAAGAGTTGTTATTGTTAGATTTTGAGTAAATTATTTCGTTGAGACTTAAAGCAACAAAGTGGTCGAAGCAATGTAAAAAATAAAGTACGTGAATTGTAAAGAACACAGATATTTGTCTAGTCTTCTATAGGAAGGTCTAGGATTTAAAGTATTAGAGTTCTATTACTTGTATGAATAATCATTTTTTGCTATGGTCATGAGAGACCATATTTATACATTCATGATATATGATGAGATGACTGTCTGGTGCATGAGCTTCGCCCTAGTCAGCCCAACCATGCTATATTGCGCGCGAGAGAGAATATAGTGGATTTTCCTCGACCAACGGCGAAATGGCACGTGGAAGGATATTTGACAGAATCGTCTTAAACATTAATCTATCCGTGATTTTAGGATAATAGATCTTATTCCTTATTATTAAGGTATCCCACATCGGTAGTGAGTGGGTCGTGGGTGGGCTTATAAAGCTTGGGCAATCCTCACACTTATAACCTAGGTTTTAAGTGTAGAGTAAGACCTTCATATATGGTATCAGAGCCACATCTCTACTCGATGTGTGGATCCACCTGTGGAACCACGTGTCGAGCCTGATGAGCCTCTTACGCGAGGGATGGTATTAAGGTATCCCACATCGGTTGTGAGTGTGGTCTTGGGTGGACTTATAACCCAGGACAATCCTCTCACTCACAACCTGGGTTTTAAGTGTAGAGTTAGGCCTTCATACCTGGTATCAGAGCCACCTCTCTACTCGATGTGTGGATCCACCTGTGGAACCACATGTCGAGTCAGACGAGCCTCTTACGTGAGGGGGGTATTAAGGAATCCTACATCGGTAGTGAGTGGGTCTTGGGTGGGCTTATAAGATTGGGCAATCCTCTCAATTACAACTTGGGTTTTAAGTGTAGAGTTAGACCTTCATACACTTATTACATGAAATTCCTAAAATAACATATTCCTAAACTTTATGTAGCTCGAATCCTCGTGCAAGGCAGTGAAGCTCATCGAGTTTTAGAACATGCCTCTCAAATCTAGTGTTCAAATGCTTAACATTGTTGGTCCGAGCTTCGAATCAGTTCGAATAGGCAGTGAATGTAGTTTCGAGCTCCTAGCGTCCACGTAAGGACCTTTTTGGACCTCGAGCTAGCTCGAACGATCAACGGGAGCTACTCCATTTGTTCCTTGATCGCCCCACGTGTAGACTTGGACCTGCACTTCTTGTATTGGGCTTGGACCCCAATCTTGGGCTTAAGCCCATTTTTGGACATAATCGTGCCACAACAATTGTCCCCATCTTGTTGCTTGAGAACCTCGAGGAATAAGGTAGAAAGAGGATTAAAATTCTTTCGAGGACCTTATCTGGAATTTTGAGGTAATAATTGGCCTGACTGATCAAGTGGGTACATGCCCTAGTTAGCCCTAGGCCTATAAGTAGGTTTCCAATCGATGCCACATGTTAACTTTAAAATAAAAAAATATGACCAGGTGCCTAAAAAGTGCATGCGTGAGCATATATGAGAATTCAGAAGATCATGTGCATAGTTTTATTGCTTTACTCACTCTGAAACGTTGCCGTGTAAATAGGAGAGATTGGATTAATTCTCCTCTTTTCACGCTTCCTTAATTTCATAGAGAAAAAAAGACTTCTATCGAGCATTTCAAAATTCTCGAATGTGCCTCAGGCGGTCATGGGTTTTGTAGATAAAAGCTCGACTACCCACATGGTTTTCGCATACTCCATCATCTTCATTAATACTCTCCTCCCTAGATCTGAGGTAATGCATTTAAGGAGAGGGAGACAGAAACTTCGCATGTACAGTTGCCCAAAATACATATCTCGCTGCTCGCTTTTCTAACTACCGCGCCTGGATTCGATTTTTGGAGAGGGTCCTGTTCCAAAGATAGTTAATGATTGGGGTCTTCTACTTCTCCTCGAGCTGCTCCAAGGTCATGATTGTGTGCCTATTAATTGATGGACTTGCTAGCTTTGTTAGTTGATTGTTTGAGAGACGGTTACTCCCTCCGAGGTTACAAGCTTGGAGAGGGCATCGACCTGAGATTTGTGCTCACGAGGTATCTATTCGATGAGCACTTGCTCAAACTTCTTGCACACTTGACTAACCAAGTCCTGGCATAAAAAGAAATCACACTAGTTTTTGGGGATTGCCAAGGTTGACCTTGAGAGCTTGCAGCTCGGCCTTCTATTTTCTTTTGGAGGAAGTGATCAACAATGTGCGTCCACCCAATGCTCCTCCAGACTGAAGCATGTTCACCTGCCCTCCAGCTCGAATGGGGGGGTTTCTCATCCGTGGAATCTTCATCCTCATCTTTCAAATGGTCAATTTTCACTTGCTGCGAGCTGCTTATCAATTTGCTCATTCTCTCCTTGGCTGACCTTGTTGTGCCACTTCTTACCTCGGTGCTGGTCTCTTCAAGTACTTTTTCAATTTCTCTTCCTCAAGCAACATCTAAAGTTACCTAAAGAGATCGCGGCAGCGACTCAAATTGTGACTGTGACTATCGTGATAGGCATAAAAATGATTATCATTTGGCTGGCACGGTACTTGATGCATCGTGTGAGGTAGTTCCAACATATCATTATTTTTTATTGCGTTGAAAATGAACGCCAGTGTTTGACTTAGTTTTTCAAAATATCAACCTCTTTCCCGGCGTTGAACTTTTGGAAGATTCTGGGAGTGTGGAGTTCTGGGTACCATTTTTATTTTTGGGCCTGGACGAGCATATTTTTGCCTGTTCCACGTCTTTTTTCTCATTGCCTAGTCTTAGGACCAGCAGCTTCTATCTACGGATGAGCTCGTCTGCTCACCTTCTGCACTCAGTATAAGTGGTAGGTAGATCCTTCATGAGACTGTGGAACATGGGTAAATCTTTCCTGAATCCCCGAGGATGGAGTGAAAAGTAAGCTCATCAATTATCGGTTCCCTATTCAAGATGATCTCATCGATCCAGTCTATGTATTACTCGTTCATCTCATCCTTGGTCTTTCTGACTTTCATAAGCCGATAATTACTTTTGGGATTATTGCTTTTGGCCGTGAAGTATGCGGCAAACCTTTCTCCAAGCTCGGAAAAGCTATGGATCAAATGTGGTGGAAGAGTTATGTACTATTTATGGGCGAGCTTGCCCATGGTCAGCAGGAATTAATGGCATTTGGTGACATCAGAAGCACCCCAGCCCGTCATGTAGATTCTGTATTTATAAGGATGCATTGTGGATCAGTTTTCTCCTCATAGAGGAGAACTTGAAGTGGAGTAATTTTGGACTAAACGGAAGCAGATTCGAGCTCGACGGTCAGAGGCTCATTTTTCGAGCTCAAACGCCTTGGAAAATCTCCCCCGTTCTCCACGCTTCTCTCCACCTCAGCAAGTCTTTTCAGTAAGGTTATCAAGACGGAATGTTGGCTACTCGATGCAGCTGAATGCTCTATCACCTAGGTGATGAGCTCTTCGTAAGCATAACAAAGAATGATCACTGGGCCCAATTGATCATAGATCAAGATTCAGGGCTGGTTGCATCGTAGCAATGAGCTTTGAGCAAAGATTATGGACTGAGTACCCGGGTTCCAATCCTTCCCAATGCGAGGTTTGCATGGTGGGATAGTTTCAAGATCTAGTCAACAACTCAGAGAGAAATGACACATGGGGGATGCCCCAGTCCACATGCCAGAAGGAAGACCTCCTGGAGTATTCAGAACCAATGTGGTCTAAAATGGATTGGGAGTTGGACTCAGTGCACCTGGCTTTCTCCCTGACGCTTCCTGGTCTCCCGCTGGTGAAAGTTATATTTTCGTTGGAAGTGGAAGATGAGCTCTTGACAGCCCTCATCTCCTTAGTTTTCTTCTTGATTTGGTGAACATGGGTGTCCACCTGTTCTAGGAATTTGAAATCCTGCATCAGGATTGGACTTAGTTCCCTTATCCATCGCTCAGGCACATACTGGGCGCGCCCAATTGCTGGAGCAACCATGTCTTCAGTGAATGGACCCAGATCCATCGGTGCCTTAGAGAGAAAGGCTGGAGAGGAAGGCAAAGTCATCTTCTGAGCTGAAACAATGATTATTTTTTATTTTTAGGAACCAACGTTCCTTATGAAATCATGATTCCAATTAAAAAATGAATAGTTTTGTGTGCATCCAAGTGTATACTGAGGGTTTTCGTCTCAGGAAGACTCAAGAAGAAAATCTCACCAACCACACTTTTCATACTCTTCGGCAATTGAATGGTGAAAAACTCCATTAATGCAACCGCAACATTAGTTTCTATTATGTGGTAGGATGTTGAAACTCCATTGAAGAACACCAAATACTGATGGTTTTCATCTAGAAAAGTGGACACACGCAGCGATCTTCTGAATTAAATTGAAATAAGATTTTCTGATGCACACAAAGATTTAGTGAATCTGGTTACCATTTGAAGAGAGTGGGATTCACAGAGGCATGAGAGAAGAGGTAAATTTTCTGTGGTTTTATTTAGAGATGATTCTATTGTTGTTTTTGCAAAATTAATCTGAAGTACATAAATAACATCACACACACACACACACACACACACA